>VMBQ01004289.1:0-81833 GCA_007657795.1 Dreissena rostriformis | reverse complement strand
CTGTGCTACGAAGATTTGTGTAAAAAATAAATACACCCACGCCAATTTTCGCGCGCTTTTTATGGTTCAGAACAAAGAAAATGAAAATATCATGGGCATATATACATGTATTTATTTGTGGCTACAATTTGTAACAGAACATGAACTCTACACAACGCGCGCACTAGGCGTCAGGTGATTTACGAATGTTGGAATACACCTGTTCTGATTGGGCGCTTATTTCATCAAATCTTTAAATAGAAACATATGCCGAAATTCATTTGATAGTTTAGAGATATGGCGAACGTTTGTGATTTTTGCATTTCTATCACACTTTTATCGTCAACATTGACCAGAATTTGCATGAAATCGGAAATCTCGGGATTATCGGGTAATGGACAGAGACGGGAATTTTTGCATGTATGCGGTAATCGATTGTGATTGTTCGTAATCGTTGTTAATTTTTTAGATACCAAATTACACCTATAACATTCAAACGCACGGTAGATTCTTTCTGCAAATTGGTACCGACCTACGTTTATGTTCAATTATTTTATTTCTAGCGAACACGATGAACACCGCGGTAGATATTATGGGTCCGCGGTGATTCGCGGTGTCCACCTTATGGAAAACGGCCCCCGCGAATATTTGATCTGAACACCCATCGCGGGGGTCGTTTGGTAAGCGAACACCGTAAAATGAACACCGCAACGAGTGGCGTTTGTCCAAGTACACGTTGCCTGTACTGTACCTCTTACAAGTTTGATCGTTCATGAAAAATATCATACACCAACACACATACCTTTGAGAATTATAGTTATATAATACTATGAAGTGTAATATACAGCTAATGAATATCTTTGTTTTGTGCAATAATAGATTTTTAGTCTTCAGACCACATTAACTCTGATGTTAATGTGTAACTCGTATTTTTATAAATATGAAATACAATTTATAATATATACCCTTATGGTACAAAATATTATACCACTGAATTATTTAGGTGTTACAATGTTTCTTTTATAATTACTTATCAATTTCTTGAATTAACACATGTCTGTATGCATATGTTTGACGTTATTGTAATCAATGTCAGTGCAAATGAAAATCCCGAATGTAAAGAATAACAATTAACAGGTATATCATCATCATCGCTATTCTCAGCCAAATCAGTTACACGTTCAGCCTCGTTCTGAAATAACACGCGTCAAGTGATATCTAAAAATAGCAACATTGGTAGTATTGTGAAACTGTAGTGCGTTCAGTAACAGCGAACGTTCGCCAATTACCGTTCGTTTCCGATTCGGTCTTATTGAACGATAAGTTCGGCGCGAACTTTTCAAGATGGCGGCTCCCCGAGAATTGATTGCGATTTTGATGGAGGAAATCGCTAATAACACATAAAGTACTTAACCAACACAATACACTATGTTTATAATTCAATTTATTTTATAAACTACAAAAAAATATGAAAAAATATCGAAGTTACACTGAAATTACGCTGAACAACAACAACAACTTATTTATCCGCCATCTTGGTTTCGCTAGCAAACTATAGCAAACTACCTCCCGAGACTGGTCGCTTAGGTTCGCGAACGTTCGAGGCGAACCGAACGTTCAATAGCGAACGTTCGTGATAGTTCGCAAACTATTGCCAACGTTCGCTGTAACTGAACGCACTACTGGTCTATTGAAGCAGAATCTTGCTTTTAAATGCAAGCATTTTGCAATTTTCTCACATTTTACTCCTGCAAATTCCCTGCCTTGCATCGCTTTTAGGCAAATGTTACCAGAAAGCTAAATCAAAATAAGAAATGTAAACAGAACTCAAAAGCTGTAAACAAAAGAAAATAAGGTCAACAACCAGATCAGTAAAAGGTGCATCAAAATAAAACTTGCTAACATCTATAAATTGTGACATGCAGTCTTAATTCGACAAAAAAACTTATTTTTTTCGTCTAACCATTTAATGAGAGACTTCAGAGTGAATTTGTGCTTAAAAATCACATAGGAATATTTTTTATTTTATTTTACCTTTAATTCCGGTGACTTCCTTATTTGCGGAATGCTTTCAATGTTTTCCTTGAAAAGGTCTTGAGTCCTAACGGCCCAAAAGCAAGACGGTCTACCGGTTAATCTGATCGGTGAATGATTAAATCCTGACTAAGAACAGTAAATGTGGATACTTGTTAGGTTGAATCTGGTCGACTCAGTCTACGTTATTATCTTCATTGTATCAACAACAGCGATATAATACTAAAAACATGAAGATGTATGAAAGATACATACAAATATTTCATATTTTTAAGTTTATTTTCTCCTTAAATGTGTTACAAAAATATGTTACCTAAATATGACCAAACCAATGTGTTTGCTTCGTGTTTAATAGTCGGCCGATAGCTATACAGTATTTATGTTGGTTGTTTATGAAAGTCCGAATGTGAAAAGGGGTCTCATATATTGTATATAGAGTACCTTTAATTAACAAACAGCTATTATTCAAACGGTTGAATCTCATGCACATATCAAGGTCTTCAAAAAAATAATAAGCCTCGTTCTGAGAAAACTACACTTAATGCATATGCGTTAAGTGTCGTCCTAGATTCGCATGTGCTGTGCAGTCCACAGAGGTTAATCAGGGACAACCCTTTCCACTTTTACAGATTTTTGTTTTATTAAAGACAGTCTCGTTTAAACGAATATCAAATCTTAGCGGACTGTGTCGTCACTGGTTAGCCTGTGCGGACTTCACAGGCTAATCGGGGACGACAATTTTAATGAATGAAGCCCAGTTTTCCTAGAACGTTTATCAAATGGTATACATGAATAGCTGGCAATATCAACAGTGGAAGGCCTACATAACACACCGATACTATTTCACTTAAGCATGAACGTATATTTGGATTAGAATGGGATCCTTGTTAAACCGTTAAATTACGTTGAATTACATATGGTGCCCCTTAATAAATGGAAAGAAAATATGCATAATAAAAATAAAGATATAAACATTAAATATAGACCATCGTCATGATCAAACTCTTTTACATTCACAGATGTTGGCACATGCAATAAATTCTAAAACCTTGAATAAGGAATGAAGTTTGGACGATAACAATATCTTATTTTTTTCTGAAAACGTTAAAAGACAGTGCAACTTTTTGTATATTGGACTACATTTACTAATCGCAAAAATACAGGGTAATGACATACAGGAACATGATAGGAAGCCTGTCCGTAAACGTAATTGTGTAAATTCCATTTTATATCAAAAGTTATTAACTTATTTTCTGTTTACTAGCACTATTCATTAAACTATTTATTAATTTGCATTACACATTCGCAGAAACGACTTGAGTACTAAAAGGTACTTAACACGGATGACACGGTTAGGTGACAGCACAAAGGAACCTAAATGAATTAATGGTGTTTGAAACAATGGACGTATTCAGTCATAAAATTCAGACATATTATTGGAACACCCTGATTTTAGATAATGTTGTGACGATACATTCAGAATACATACAAACTACAAGTTTTCGTTATACCTTATCTCCCAGATAAATGCTAGCCTAAATTTTAGTTAACCTTGCTTAATTTACTAGAATGGCCTTTGATTTAAGATCTAGTCAAAATTAGTATTATTGCTGTATAATAATTAGTATATATGTATAGTGTTTATTGTTGTTTTATTTTTTTGTCAACATTCACACAACCATTAATTATTATTTCATATCAATCATATACACCATACCTTTTCATCACAATTGTTGAATATGCATTTATTTACACCGTCATTACATGCCTTATGTATGTTGTTTAGCAATGTACTAATGTATTTGCCAATTATATTGACTTGACTTGCTAATTCTTGCTCAATATTTTATTTTTTCAAGTATTTAGGTTGGCGGCTTTTGATCCAATTATATAACATATACACACTAACGACCACATTTATAATTGCATAAAACACTTTAAACAGAACATATACACATCCAGACACATCGTGTAATTGGAAACAAACTCGTGTACAATGCAATTATCCTCACTGCCCGTGAAGGCAGTGTGGATCCAGTCCATATTCATCTATGCAATGCCGTGTATCTGTATATACACATTGTGGATCCAGTCCATATTCATCTATGCAATGCCGTGTATCTGTATATACACATTGTGGATCCAGTCCATATTCATCTATGCCGTGTATCTGTATATACACATTGTGGATCCAGTCCATATTCATCTATGCAATGCCGTGTTTTTGTATATACACATTTAGAGTTTCAATATATGTACAAGAGTGAAATATATTTATAATTTTAA
Source organism: Dreissena rostriformis (assembly GCA_007657795.1). Classification (NCBI taxonomy): domain Eukaryota; kingdom Metazoa; phylum Mollusca; class Bivalvia; order Myida; family Dreissenidae; genus Dreissena; species Dreissena rostriformis. The sequence goes on along the minus strand of VMBQ01004289.1, from coordinate 77,534 downwards.
TTCTATTCCTCTTTCAAATATATGCTGGACGATACAAACAAAAGCGTGACGTGTTTTACAAAAGCCACGACACCATAACCAGAGACGGACATTTAATGTTTATCTGTACTTAACAAAGAGATTTTGAAATATTGAAATTTGTACTGTTTTTACAGTTCCAAACTAAAAAATTGACAATAAAATGCGCGTTTTCACACATCGACTTCTGAAAGTAAAGCACCAATGGAATAAACGAACGCTTCAATAAGGACAATTAGCGTGAATTATATTTAAATCGACATTTAAATAAATGGTGAACCACAATAGAAAGAAAAGTACCATATTCATCATAGGATACACACATGTTGTTTTGATAAGACCCAAATAAACTTAAACAAATTTAAACGTCATGTTGTCAAGCATATATTTGAAAGATTGGTCTTGTCAGGCACCCATAAATGGGGGCATCATCCGGTTCCCGAACATCATGCGCTTGAAATCAGGCGGTTGGTTCCCGGGAGGACCGCCTTCATTTTCCTGCTCAGACATTTGTCCGACATTCTCTTGCAGCATACGAATTTCTATTTTCAGTTTTGTGATCTCGAGATCCTGTTTTTGTAATTCCTTTCGAATAAATGCCTGACGATAACCCTGTGGCAGAAAGTCTTCTAAGACGGGGGTAGGCTGTCTGGAAATACAAATGTTTATACAAACACATATTCTCTCGAAAACCACACTTTGACATCAGCATTTGGGCAAAGATGGGCGATAAGCCCTTCCTGATGTTCAACGGGTGACATGAAGGACATGAGGCAAACGGTGAAATTTTACGCTTGAAACATTCTTATAACAAGTAATACGCTAATATTATATTAAAAGCTGAAATATAGAGTCTGTATAAATTATACATGTAGAAAACCTATAGAGCTTTTAACAAGAAATATCTTTTTCAAACACATAAGGCGTTGAATGTAATTGTTTTTGTTGGTTAAATACGATCGTCACTAAAATAAATAAGATCGACGAGTTATGACTAATGTCGGGGATGTTTTTGTGAGCAATTCTAAGCCGCATTATATCTACATACATTAAAATGAGTTTGCACGTAGTTAACAATCTAATTGGGGACCCTACTCCAAGGAAGTAAACGCCCAACAAAGACTTGTATTTGTGAAAACAAGCTTAGGAGATAAAATGGTATGTGTCACACGGTTGACCACGCCATATTTAATAAAAAAAATCTGGATTTTAATTTGCAAAAGATTATTTGAAATATAATTTGTTTCGTTGAAACCCTAAATATATTTGTTTGCCAACTTACAGTTAAACTAAATTAAGCTCCGATGTACACATTTCGACAATATAACCGTAAGTTGTTCTAAGCACAAAGTCGATACCGACACGTATAAGTTGATTAACCAAAAATGTGTCTATGTGTCGTATGAACAATTCTACCGAAATAGTTGGGATGTCTTAATGGCGTATATCCTGCATGATACACTGCACAACAAAGATCGTCAACCAGTTTTTCTGTTAACGATGTAACACTTTTTGAGACAAAAGATAACATGTCCTTTTTGCATGGTTTATGTATTTTTTTTTAAATGCAAAAAATGCAGTTATTCATTCCGGCTTACTGGCGGGAAATTTCTTCAACATTTTATTAGCTCTTGGTAAAGGTCAGTTTAGGTGAAAACTTGGGTTAGACAGCTGCGCCGAAACAATCTTTATCCAGACAAAAGCATTAATAATTCAAGAAATTATTTCCGGTACCACCTTTACCTCGAGGATTGGTAACTCGATAACTCGTGCAAAAGTGTCGGTTCCTTCTCACATGTAAGGACTGTCTGACAGGGATTTATCGTTAGCGATAGCTGCGAACTGATTAAGCGGCGTTGTTCTAACCACATGCTACTTACAATAATTTTCTAGGCATAGAATTAATATGCTTTTACTGTTATTATCGTATGCATGGGTATTCCGATTAAAATAAAAACTAATACTGTCAAATTAGAAGCTGTTTTGCAGTCTGTATTGCAGACTCTTTTTTCAACATGTTTTAATCATAATAGAACAATTTATAATAACTTTGACCGTTAAATTTTACAGATTGTTTCCAAGTTCTCAATTTTGACACCTCGATAATTTTAACGTTTTGTCGAACGACAGAATTATTGGACAAAACCTTGATCATTCAAGTTAAAAATTTCTGAAATACGTAGCGTAGTTATATTACCTTCATTGTATATGTATAAACTATGGTCACACATAAATGTCATGTTTTGCTCGACAAAGACACCTTTATAACACTAGACGTTTGATATATAGAGCAGCTTTGTCACCCCGTTGGGACCTCGAGTCAAAGAAGTTTTACTGTAATTACCATGAAACTTGCTTGACAGCGAATCTGCACAGTAATGCCAGCACCTGAGGATTTACGTTACTGGCAATAAAACCTTCCTTTAATTGACACGCAAATTTAAAATACTTGTAATTAATTATAATTAAGACACGTTTTATGTTAAGAACAATCACTGGAAGTAAAATCATTATTATGATTTAATGCATCTCAATAAATAAACTGCATTTTTAGCCAGTCAAGTTGCAATAGGAATTTTAAGAAATGAAATACTGGTAACTATTAACGTATCCTTTGAGAAACCGTACATATAATAATGCATTGTTTGACAGCTCTGCGTCTACAAATGTAGATGACAATATATTTAGACTTGTCTCATGCAGAAAAATACTTTTAACGATTATGGTTTTCTAATTTTGGCAAACTTTTCAAAGAAGAACGGCACTTTGTCATGTTAAATAACATGCATTTAATAGAATTACGTCAAGACTATTATCATTGTATTATATTTCAGACAGTTAATATTAATGCACTGTCATGCAATGTGCACCATATTATTTAACTAATATAATTAAAAGATAATGTATTTGTTCTTGTTTGCTACATTCATTCATTTCATTTGACATTTCGTTTGTGACGGTGCAAATATATATCTTGCGGAAGTTTTTTTAGCGTGTATGCCACATAATTTTATTCGTGTGACGTCGGTTGTATACAATTATATATACTGTGTTCGAGTATGCTATTTTTAATAATCTGCAATTTCAAGACTGAACTTCTAACCTTTTTTAATTTGTTGATCACAATGTATAAGGAAATCATCAACAAAGATATATTAAGAATGACAATTAGATTCATTTAATTTGAGAAACAAATGTCAACGTGAGTATTAAAAATAGCTTGCGATGGATGAACGATTAGTGTAACAAATATTTACTACTGAAGGAGCGAACACATTTATTTAAAAAACCAACGCCACAAAATATAATGAATTAAGATGAACATTTTGAAAAAGACGCTCAATACGTTGTAAAGGAGAAGCCGAAACAATTTATGTAAAAGACGTGTTACTTAAGGATGTTAATGAAGACAATGGTACACGTGTCTTCAAGCGCACACACAATAATTTGTGGTGCTTTAAGATGGGCATTAATTGATGATATATAAAGAATAATGCAAAATGAAAAAATCTGAAACCTATACTCTCAATTTATTCAAGATAACTTCGACAGCATAAATGAGCCTCGTTCTTTAAAAATAACTGGGCTTAATGATTGTGCGTAAAGTGTCGTGTCAGATTAGCCTGTTCAGTCCGCACAGGCTTATCATGGACGACACTTTCCGCCTTAACTGGATTTTTGCTACTTTTTTTAACGAAAAATACAATAAAACGGAAAGTGTTTAGACCTGATTAGCCTTGCGGACCTCACGGGCTTATCTGGGACGACACTTAGCGAACATAAATTAAATCCCGTTTCCCCAAAACGAGACTGAAACAAATAATTAATGTAATAATGACAATACATTACTTACCCTGACTCAGAGTTGGGACTTTCGGTCGTCTCAGCAGTTGTGGGAACACGTGTGGTCCTCTTTATAGTCGTCATGCGACTAGTTGTCGGCATTGCCGTTGTGGTTGTTGTAGTGGTTGTTGTCGGAAAGGTCGTTGTGGTTGTTATAGTTGTCGGTGTAGGCATTATCGTCGGCATCGTCGTCGGCATCGTCGTCGGCATCGTCATCGTTGATGATGTTGTGGCCGGCGTTGGTTCTGTCGGCGGCCGGGGAGGACGCACGTGAGGCGCTTCGGTGGTTTCGACGGGCGAGTGATGGACGACACGTGGAACATGGTTACTGAGAGGCTGGTAAGGGTGGATGAATGGTTTCTGGACCGCAGTCTCCTGGCTGGAAGCTTGAGTTTTTGCTATCTGGTTGATATCGACCAACTGGAAACCGCCTGTCGGAGATTTTACAATAACGAATTTAGGCTTGGAATCTTGGTTTGGAACTTGTGGCTGCGGATTCTGGAACAACACATTTTGAGTCATTGATCCGGGAAAGTTCTGAATAGGAAAATGAGCATTTCCGCCAGAGTTGAATGAAAACATTGGTAGGTTTTGTAGCGCAGTTTGAGCAGATCCGACGACATTCCCAACATTCTGTCGTCCACGAAATAGCTCAGCCATTGTCGGGTGAGTATTTCCTGACTGACTGCCTTGGGTCTCGAATGCGGCGGCCCGCGGCGCCTGTTGATTCCGCAGTATTTCATTGACATCTATCCCCAAAGCCATATGCGAAATATGCGAATTTTGTTGAGCTTTATCTAAACCAATAGGACTGCGTATTGGGCTTGCATCGTTAACGGCAGACGGAGATGCAATGGGGTTTGCTATAGTTTGCTTGCGTGGCGTTTCTGGAGGTACATTATTTTGCGGACCGTTGCTGTTGTCCACTTTAGCCGCCGGTTGCTGGGAACCAGTGCCGCCCGGTTGTTTTGCGCGGTTGCTCAGGAAGGCTATTGCTTCATGCAGATGAGGAGGCACGTCCGATGTTGGCTCAACAACGAGGTCGCTACCAGCTGATTTCGAGACGACCTCCTGAATATCGGCGGTGGTTTGGTTCTTGGTAACCGAATTAGAAACCTGAGATTTCCGGCTTGCCGGATCACTGTGTTGAAGTAATCCGTCTTAAATAAGGAAACAAATAATTATTATTTCATTTTGATATATCCCTTAAGATAGCGATTTTTCTTTTTTGACAATATAGCGAATACAGGAAACACATTTCTATTTAAAACGATGATCACGATTTACAGTATTTGCACAGCAGTGAGACAATATACCTAGCCGCGACACGTATCTAGTGTGTTACTTTATGTTTGGTGTGATTTTATTTTACAAACGATACTTTTTTACGTTGCACTTAATCTATTGTGTGTCTTTGACATATCAATCAACACTTTTATTATTTGTTGGTTGTGTTTCTGATAATTTTGTGACTCAATCCCTAAAATAAAATAAAAAAAAAACATTAAAGAAATCATTTATTTATGAATTTAATTATTTTGCTCAGGTACAAAATTGAACTTACATGCGTCCGATAAAGCCAGTGGCAGCCATATCACACACAGCAACACCCAGTTCATCATAACGCAGTGCTGCTTTACTGGTAGAAAATATTCCTCTGACATGCAAAGCAACACGGAATTGTATTTCAAATCGCTTTGATTTAATTTTGTTATATAAAATGCTGTATTTTCTCGAAGACAGCCCGTTATTTATTCCAAAACGTTTTTATTTCTCGCTGATTGCCTTTCATTTATTCCAAAACGGTTTGATTTCTAGAAGACAGTGTGCGGAACGCTCTCATTATACGAGAAAAGATGTATTCCGCAAGGCTTTCAATACGCGAGGACAGACTGTGATGTATACAAATAATTTTAAGACTTAAAACTTTGTCATTCAAAAACTAGCAAGTATATCCTGAAACACTTTGATGGCTCGATGACAGACAGAGGTGTATCACAATTCAATGTTTTGTTTTTTGAAACGTATCGCTTTGACAGCGCCGCTAATTAAAATACTTCAACGTGTTGTGCTATTAATTTTTCATTTCACAGATTTAAAACAGACGGTGCAAAATAGCAAAACATGTCCTACTCCTACTGCAATATCGCAACAGTGATGCCTGGGATGTAGTGACAGTGATTATGTATCAACGTTTAACATAGCGACACCAGATCTTCCTTGATAATTATTATGATTTATTTGGTTTCGAATACAATCGAAGCTAGGAAGAAAATAATACGGTGGTGCATATTAGGCATACGCTTGGTATTTTTCACGACTTTGTACTTCTTTTCCTCTGGATTGTGGGAACGACTTAGTAAGTCGTGATACATGTATATTGTAATCGTGGAAAGGGCTTTATTGTAGGGCGATGTAAAGGCTTTGTAACTTATGGAAATGAGGTACATTACTCGAGGTAACAACATAATCAAACATTGAAACAACCAGAATGCACGCATAGGCTGAAAACCATTTCAAAATGCTCTTCAGTCTGATATATAGAATAATAAAAAAATGTAAACCTACTAAGAGTTAGTTATCTTGTACCATGTGGTACTAAACCGTTGGAAGGAGCTAATGAGTCGCGGCAATGCTTAATACCTGTAAATTTTCAACATGCACATGGCAAATCTGTGCCACCGTAGAATAAGGTAACACCAGCATTACAATTCTTTCAAGCTGTCAAAATAGAAGTCCTAAAACGGACAGTTAAAATCAAGTGCATTGAAACGGAAAATGAATTATATTTACTACAGCATGTATTCACATGAGAGATAATACGTTCATTGTTTAAATTATTGTTTGAGATGTTCAACAATATTTGGCAGCATGACATTTACGGAAATATCGCGCGTTTTATTGTAAATTGTTGATGAACACTTAATTACACCTTAACTTGGAGACATAGGGACTAGATGTAGACAGGGAAAGAATCAAATACCATAATTCATTATCAACATTATGTCAATTTAGTAGCATCAATAATTCACGCAATATTAGTAACTTTTACAATGATACTAAATCGTGGATTGTTTTTCTTGTTGTTCATTGCATGCTTCTATTATCCTGGACTTGATCGAACACATTAAAAAGCCATTAATGCCACGCACATGTCTCAATACGTACGATAATAATAATAATAATAACATTAATATCATGCGAATACAAAAATGCACGCAGTAAATTTAACAAACTTAGCCCAATGTTCACGTTCTTGGTATCTGGTGGCTGTTTTCAGCAATGTAGATTTGGCGTGTTGGCCCAGTTCTTGCAGTTTGCTAAAGTCAACGTATTTTGCATAGAATTTTTATTTTTCGTCAAACAGGTAGTAGTACAAAATTGCAGCATTTAATAATCTAATAATAAACTACAGTATTGTCATTACCTAGATTTATTACATTAACACATGTACATTGTTCGTTTTTATTGTTAAAGCTTTGAAACTTTATTACTATGCCACTGTTAATTAATGCTGTTATTAGATGCTATGTGGTATTTAGATCTGATAACAGCCGATGCCTACCTTTTGCACTTCTTTATCATTTGTATTATCCTTTTAAAATGTCTCATTGTATTAGCGTCTGATTTTATGGCCGCCATTTTGGATAAACAGGAAGTTTATTTCCTGAGGCTGACATAAGTGCATTCTGGGTAGTTTACACTGACTTAAGTATTTTGACAGTTAAGTCATATGAAATAATTACCTTTAAACTTATAATCCACTAGTATTATTTAATAAAAAGGTTAAAGTCGTCTTTATAAATGAGTTATTTACTTAATTGATATGTACATGTATTTGACTATTGTTTAATTCTTATATTGTCAGAAATATCATTTTAAGACGAGTGACATTCACTGTGTCAAGAACGCCCAAATTTTATTGTGCGCTCTTGTGCGCTCTACTGAGCGTTTCGTGTGCGCTGTTTGTGCACATTTCATATGTGCGCTTTTATGTTAATATTGCACAATGCCATGTGTGCGCTTCTGGAGAGTATAAAAGACACTGAAAATTCTCATTGAGGGATTCTGAACTTCGATTTAGTAAACCTAAAAATCTGAGAAATGTGCCTGGAAAAAAAGTTGGTTGGCTTTTTTTAGACATGGCTTCTTTTTATATTTTTTGGTATCTACATACCATCTGCTGAAAATCTAGAGGGGATGTCACCTTCTCAGGTGCTTGACATCCTATTAATTAGGTCAAAGGTCAATGGGTACAGTTTTCAGTTATTTAGAAGATGAAATACATCTCATTGTGATTTATAACCAAAATTGAAAAGTTTAAGGCAGTAATATTGTCTGAAAATGCACCTGCTTGGATCTAATTAAAATTGTATCTATTCTAGTGTTCACTAGTATAGGTCAAAAGGTCATTTAGTGCACTTTTATGCAAAAACAAACATGACAACTGGCATTGAAAATCAACAGAATAAAATATTATGTTCAAAAAGTATTTTTTAAACAATGGAATAGTTTTTGCTAATTTTTGTTAACTCTATAAATATATTTGTAAAGTAAAAAGAAAAGGAAAAGAACCCATTATATATATATATAATGAAGTACAACGTACGCTTAAACAAAAAGACTGAAACTCATTTGTGTATTAAAGCCCAACGAATAGGCGATTGGCTGTTGCATATTGAAGTCTTTTCCGAGATGCTTCCGTGGCTAATGGTGTACGACCACACAAACTATGCCCGTTGGGGTCCTGTATATCTAGCAGACATTTAAGCATAAGAATATGCAGCACCTGAAGTGTTCAAAGAGTTTATTGAAGGTCACTTTGTAGTCAGGCTAAAGGAAAAAGCATTCAACGAAGTACCTGTCGACCAAGCTACTGAGTGGATAAACAGAATATGTACAACGACAGGGGGTGTTATTGGAATTACAAAACAGGACCAGACAAGAGATAGGTTTTGTATTACGTGGTCAGTAAGATCTGAGGTTTCCAATAGTACCATGAAATTGTTCAATCAACATGATGATGACGAAGATATTGGAATATTTAAGAACAGCAGATGGAACTCGTTCGAGAGTTTCTTCAGAGGAAGAGTGCACCAAGAAAATGATGCAGCTCTTTGGTTCATATGATATATTCGGAGTGCATGAAGAGGAGAACAGACTGTTCTCAATAGCATCTAACGTTGCAAATAATGATATCAGAGATGTATTATTAACCTGTGAAAGTCGAGGTAAAGCATTACTCAAGGAATTTGCAGAGAAAAGTCTGAAAGAGCAGAATGTTGATTTTTATGCTCCTATTCAAAAGGTGCAGTCCAAAACATTTGCATATCTCTATAAGGAGACGGTCAGTGAAAAGCAGAAAGTGACAAAGATTGTAAAGGCTGACAGAAAGCTAATGCAGAGACTTTTCAACGCAGCTAATTCAGGGAGAGCCGTAGAAACAGCATCTGTACTAGAACATGAACTTTCTGATGTGCCATTATCATTTGCAAAGGCTAGTGGGAAAATGCATGAAACCCAGAAATCAAACATACTCCAAGTGCTTACAAAGGACAATGATATAGTGACGCCTCAAGTTGTTCCGACAACGACTGATGCAACATGTGCAATAATTGATGGACACGCGCTAATACAGAGTTTAGGTAAGCCTAAGGACTGTCAAACATTTGGACAATATGCAACTGTTTTTGTAACATCTGTTTTAAGGCATTTCAGCGCAAACACTACCCGAGTTGATGTGACTTTTGATCGATACTTTGGAAGTAAATCTATCAAAGAAGCAACGAGAGTTAAGAGGAAAGGAAAGCGTCGACCTATTAGGAAGCTCATAACAAGTCCAAACGTTCCTCTTCCGCAAATATGGGAACAGTATATCACACACGATGACAATAAAGCAGACTTGGCTGAATTTCTCTCAAACGAATTGCTAAAACAATCAGAAAATCTTCCAGCAGGATCAACTATAGTTGTAGGAGGTGGATTTCCAGGTGATGTTGATTCAAAGTCGAGTACTTTTGATGCGACAAACCTATGTGTAAATCATGAGGAGGCAGATACGCGGATGATATTGCACTCAAGGGACGCTATTGATAGAGGCTACAAGCGTTTAGAAGTATATTGTAGAGACACTGACGTTCTGCTCTTGTTAATATACCACCTTGGAGCTGACGCCGAGGTATATATGATATCTGGTACAGGAAAACAAAGAAAATGTTATCCTGTGCACACAATATCTGAAAAACTAGGTGACAATGTCAGAAGGAACATTTTGGGGTTTCACGCATTGACAGGATGCGACACCACGTCTGCTCTAAATGGAATAAGTAAGAAAACCGCCTGGGTGAAGTATATCGCACAACCTGATACATTGGAGGGTGTTGGTAGAGATGGTGATGCTCTAGCAGTTTCTAAATTTCTGTGTGTGCTGTATGGCTGCTGTCAGGACCACCCACCAAACATTGACACATGTAGTTTTCGGTTATTTTTGAAAGCCAGGATGAGTTTGGATTTGTAACCCCCTACAAATGATGCGCGTGAACTTCACATTAAAAGGGCAAATTATCAGGCAAAGATATGGCTAATGATTATCCTCTTGATACTTGCGCATGGAAACTTTAAGAAAATTCATTGAAACCGGTATGGATGAGGAAACCAAAGGTCCCTGCAGCATGTGTCCAGTTAGTACCGTGTGGCTTTCAAACCAAATGTTGTACAGCACGATGTAAGTGCTTTCGATCTGACTAAGGATGCTTGTTTGAATGCGCATGTGATTCGAATGGCCGTTTAAACCCTAGATAATTATTGTAAACGTTAAAAGATAAAGAGATAAATATACTGCCATAGTAATTCGTGTTTTGGAACAAAACTGTGAATTTATGTAACGTATGTTAAATAAATTATCACACAAGACCGACATTATCTTCAGCATGATGATGCAGTAGGTCATTATAGTGCATTGAAGTCAGACGAACATTTGTTTTATTTTATAAACGGTACTTCAAGATTTTGAAATATATTACTAAATAGATCCCTGTTTTTGGTAAAATGATTTATGCTTTACATTATTCATATCTATTACAATTAATACTAATTTGGTGAAGTAAAAATAACTTATCTTGCAAAAACTATATAACATTATAGAACGTACAGTATTAAGAACTAAATTAGAGTATACTATTTGAGCTGAAATCTTTTATTTAAAATAGTATTTTGCATAATATGCATATAAAACAATATATATATATATATATATATATTTAGACTGTAACGTAGATCACACATGTTTACTTGTAACAATACTTTCATTGTTTAAAGTCACGTAATTGTATTGATAGGATAATGCAGAAATAATGTTGGTTCTTATTATAAAAAAGTTGTTATATTATAAAACGAAATAAGTATTAAAAGTCTAAAAATTAACATTGTTTGCTTTTAATTTAGGTAACGTAATTTACAAAGTTAGGAACATTCACTTAAGATACAACATAGAAATACTCTTTTCATCATCAAAGTATCAATCTCTCATTGAAAAATTACTTACAAATATATAATACATGGATCTTTGGTTGGTTTCAACAAACACTGCAATTTACGTTCTATACGGGTTATAAAAGTGCACTTGATGACCTTTGACCTACTTATGAAAAGCCAAAATAAGTTATAAAATGAGATAACCCTTAAAGTATCAAATATAAGTCAGTTCAGGGGTAAAATCAGTAATAGTATCTGATATTTCACAATTTTGGCAATGTTACCTCAATTTTTAAAGCACAATGCACTCATTGACCTTTGATCTAATTACAGGGTCGTCAAGCATCCCAGAGGGTTACATCCCCTCCAGATTTGTTTTTTAAATGTATTTGCAATCATTATTACATGAAAGGAAGCCATGCCTAAGAAATGCCATTAGTTGTCAGATTTTATGAAATTTTAGGCCAACTAATTTTCTAGGTGTGATACCTATTTTATTTTGTTAAGACATGTCATTCAAATTAAAGAGATTGGCTATCAAATTTAATTTATTTGTTTTAAGGTCATATTAAAAAGCGAGTGAAAATACTAAATATGCTAACTGAATTTGTAATATTATTACAATTCTATGATGAATTACTTATGAATTGTATGTCTTATTGGAGTTACATATATATTGAAAGTTGTTATTTATTTATTATAAATGAATAAATTGTGGAAATGTTATAAATCTTGAGTTTCCATTTTCTTGTTATAACACAAGGAACTAGGGTCAAATAGTTTTCTTTAGTTTTCTGCTTATCAGAGTCTTTTTTTGTTCCATGTAAAAGTAATTAAATAAGACAAAAACCACAGCTACCGCTTGGCTCGTTACATACATTGTCTTATCGTGCCCAAGTGATCCAACACCTATCATACCAATGTTTATTGGTAAGGACAAACTTCGGATCTTGAATCAAGGTCACAATAAAGGAATTCTTGTGGTAATTCTAATGATACATCCTTTCAACAATACACTTTTTCATAGATAACTTCATTTGATACAAGAATGTTCACATTTCAGGTCAATGTTCAAAATACAGTGCTTTATTGTCAAAGAAGGGCTTTTCTGCTCATAACTTGAATTGAAGAATTTAAATCTACTTGGGAAGAATGTTTACCGAGATTACATTATATTACATATTGTGCCCCGTTAGAAATGGGAAGACAAGCTGTACAATAAAAAGATAATTATTTATATAAAAGATAGACCATCGTCTTTTACGTGCACAGTTGGACCATTTGATATTTTCTGTAACCTGGCATAAGGAATGAAGTTTGAACGATTAACATATTTAATATACCGTGTACTGACAACTTTTAATCACAGTGCAACTTTTTATATAGTGGAATACTTAATCTTCATGACAAAAGAACATTTACTAATCGCAACAATTCACGATAAAAACATAAAAGGGCATGATAGGAGAGCTGTCCAGAGAAGTAATTATGTAAATTTCAAGTTATTTCTAAGGTTATTTTCTGTTTAATAGCACTATTCGTTAAAATATGTATAAATGTTCATAACATATTTGAAGAAACTTCTTGAAAACAAAGAAGTACTTAATACGGCTTACACGGTAAGATGACAGAATGAGGAAACCTCCATGAGTGAATGACGTTTGAAACAATGGCCATATTCAGTCATAAAACTCAGACATATTATTGGAACACCTTTTATCAAGATAATTACGTGACGTTAAATTAAGAACGCCTAAGAAACTACAATCTTTCGTTAACTCTTATCTCCCCGATAAATGCTAATTTTTGCTCATAATTTTTATCTTTTCAATTATTTTATCTATCTATTCAGCCAATGTTATAACAAATACACAAAAACGATCACATTGTTTAATGGCATAAAACGCTTAAAACAAAACATGCAAATGTAAACACATCCAGACGCATGGTGTATTTGAAAACAAATGTGTGTGCAATGCAATAACCCACATGGCGTGTTTTGTTTTGCGTGTAGATCCATTTCGAGTTTCATTATATGGACAACAAAACAATCCATTTCTTTTTCTGAATGCAATGCCTCTTTCAAATATATGCTGGACGATACAAACAATAACTTATAACGTTTTACAAAAGCCACGGCACAGTGATAAGAGACGGACACTTCTGCATATCTGTACTTAACAAAACGATTTAAAATGATTGAAATATAAAATTGTATAACTGTTCCAAAGTATATTATTTGCAAAATTGCGCGTTTTCACATATCGACATCTTAAAGTAAAGCACCAAAGGAATAAAGGACCGCTTTGATAAACAAATATGAATCTGATTTTTTGAAAATCAGAATTGAAATTAAATGGCGAACCACAAACAAAATAGTACCATAGTCATCATAGATTACAAACATGTTGTTTTGATAAGACACAAATAAACTTACCCAAATTTAAACGTCATATTGTCAGGCATATATTTGAAAGATTTGTCTTGTCAGGCACCCATGAATGGAGGCATCATCCGGTTCCCGAACATCATGCGCTTGAAATCAGGCGGTTGGTTCCCGGGAGGACCGCCTTCATTTTCGTACTCGGGGCTCTGTCCGACCTGCTCTCGCAGCATACGAATTTCTATTTTCAGTTTTGTGATCTCTAGATCCTGTTTTTCTAATTCCTTTCGAATGAATGTCTGACGGAAACCCTGTGGCAGAACTTCTTCTATGCCGGGGGTAGGGTGTCTAGAAATACAAATGTTTTACAAACACATATTCCCTTGAAAACCACACTTTAACACCAGCATTCGCGCAAAGATGGGCGATAAGCCCTTCCTGATGTTGAGCGGAAGACATGCAGGACGTGAGGCAAACGGTGTTAGTCTTTCTAGTAACACACATAGGAGCAATAAAAAGCCAGAAACATTCTTATAACAACTACAACGCTAGTCTTATATTAAAGGCAAAGCTGAAATATAGAGTCTGTAAAATGTATTGTTAATAACGACGAGAGGTTTCATTTACCTGCTAATATTAGAAAAAACTTAATAAATTTAACCTTAATTACCTTAAGTTTTTGGACACTTAAACATATTTGTTGTCTTGTTTGGAAATTAAGAGTAATTTCTTATAGGTAAAAATCTGACTTTTTTTATAAACCTGTTTTTATTTCTAATTAACAATGTATAATCACTTTGACAGTTAAACATTTTAGTGATTGTTTCCAAGTTCTCAATATGGACTCGATAATTATTATGCTTTATCGCACGATAAAATTATTGGAAATTACTAATTTGTTAATTGTTTTAATTTGTTAAATATGAAGAAGTGAAACTCCAGAAGCTGCAGCAGTATTGCAGTTTTATCATACACACCTCTGTTAAATACTTAGCTTTTTGTATTGCCCTCATTGTATATGTATAAACTGTTAAATACTTAGCTTTTTGTATTGCCCTCATTGTATATGTATAAACTATGGTGAAAAATATACGTTCTGTTTTGTTCGATATAGACACCTTATTAACATAGACGTTTGATGTTCATAGCATTTTTGTCATACCGTTTCGACCTCGAGTTAAAGAAGTTTTAATGTAATTACTACGAAAGTTGCTTGACAGCAAATATGCATGAAATACGTTTGTCCTTTCACAAAATATTTCTAGAAATGTGAAGACACCATTTTCAGAGATCAACGCAAATGTGTATTATGTAATATAAATTATATCGAGGATGAATACCACTTTGTTCTAAAATGCCCATAGTATGCTGATGTTAGGAAGTCATTAATTCCAAAGTTTTATAGATCCAGTCCAAATAGTTTCAAGTTTATTTTAACTACTTTATAGCTCCAATCAAACATTGTCAAGAAAACTAGCCGTGTACAGTTTAAAATAGTTAAAAATACGAAAACATATGTTGTATATGTAGTCTAAAATAATAATATCTTTGCACTTAAACAAATAAGTTCAGAATAATGTATTACTTGTTGCAATTGTTAAAGAACGCTTGACATTATGAAATAACTATGTATTTACCATTTACCTCATCCATGTGACATTCTCACGAAAACATGTATATTTCATGTTTTTGTACATTTTTCATTCTTCGAAATGATTTATGTTTTGTACCAACTTTAAACGCATGTTCTTATTGCATATCTATGTTAATGACGATGAGATGTATATGCTTAAGTCGAAATAAACCATTTTGGTCTGTTTTTAATGATTGGTAATTTAAAATTTGCGGGATAATCATGCATGCAGTCATGACAATGAATAAGGATGTAACGTAACTAGCAATACAATCCTTTAATTGACATGTTAATTACAAATACTTGTTATTAATTATAATTCAGACACGTTTTATGTCAATAACAATCACTGTAAGTATAATCACAATTAAGATTTAATGCATCTAAAACCCATTAGGTTTCAATAGGAATTTTATGAAATGAAATACTGCTAACTATCAACTTGTCCTTTGAGAAACCGCACATATTCTTATGTACAGTTTGACATCTCTGTGTGTACATATGTAGAATATATATTATATGAGCCATGCTCTGTAAAAAGGGGGTTAATGTGCGTAAAGTATCGTCCAAGATAAGAATGTGCAGTCCGCACAGGCTCATCATGTACTTTCCGCCTTAACTGGATTTATGCTAAGAAGAGACTTTCTTTAAACGAAAAATATCGTTAACGTGGAAAGTGTCGTCCCTGATTAGCCTGTGCGGACTGCTAGGCTAATATGGGACGACACTTTCCGCACATGCATTTAATTCCGTTATCTCAGAGCGAGGCTCATATAGGTTTGTCTCATACACAATTCCTTTTTTCTTTACATTAAGCAATACTTTTTGCGATTATGGTTTTTCTATTTTTGGCAAACCTTTCAAGGAAGCACGACCCTTTGTCATTTATAATTACATGTATAGAAAATAATTACAAAATGTCAAAATTTTATTAATGCACTGTCATGCAATGCGCACAATATCATTTAACTGAATGGACGTAAAGATGTTGTACTTGCACTTTTTGCTACAGCCATTTATTTCATTTGACATTGTGTTAGTTACGGTGCAATTATATATATATATCTAGATATATATCTTCCGGAAGTCTTTTAAGTGTGTATGCTATATCGTTTTGTTCGTGTGGTGTCGGCTGTGTACAATGTATATACTCCGTTCGATTTTTTAACAGTCAGCTTGTTTAAATGATCTGCATTTAACAGTCAGCTAGTTTTAATAATCAACATTTAACAGTCAGCTAGTTTTAATAATATACATTTAACAGTCAGCTAGTTTTAATAATCTACATTTAACAGTCATCTAGTTTAAATGATCTGCATTTAACAGTCAGCTTGTTTGAATGATCTGCATTTAACAGTTACCTAGTTTTAATAATCTACATTTAACAGTCAGCTAGTTTTAATGATCTACATTTAATAGTCAGCTAGTTTTAACAGTCATCTAGTTTAAATGATCTGCATTTTACAGTCAGCTGGTTTTAATAATCTACATTTACTCAGATACTTGTAATGATCTACTTGTAACAGTCAGCTTGTTAAAGCAGTCAACTAGTTTTAATGATCTGCATTCAACAGTAAGATAGTTGTAATGATCTGCGTTTAACGGTCAGCCAGTTTTAATGCTCTGCATTTTCAAGAGTGAACTTCGTCATAAAGTTTTGAATCACCATGTTTAAAGAAACCATGAGCACAAAATGTATTAAGAATAACAATTCATTTCGTCAATTTCATAATAAAATTGTCTTTTAATGCATTTATTTGAGTAATAAATGTCAACGAGAGAGAATTAAGTTCCGATGAATGAACAATGAGTGAAACAAATATTTACTGTTTAAGAAGCGCACACATTTATTTAAAACAATTACGTCACACAATATAATCAATTAGCATGAACAGTTGAACACGTTGAAAAAAGACGCTCAACAAATATATAATAGGTTGTAAAGAAGAAGCCCGACCAATTTGTGTAAAAGACGTGTTTCTTTAGGATGTTAATGAAGGCAATGGTACACGTGTCTTCAGGCGCACAACAATTAATGTGTTGTGCGTATAGATGGGCATTAATAATATAATATATACAACAAAATACGAGATGAAAAAATGCTGAAAAATAAAAATATACCCTCAATTTATTGAATACGAACAGGCGAATAATAGACGACAATTTACGCCTAAACTGGATTTTCGCCAGAAAGAGATTTACTTAAAACGAAAATACAATAAAAGCGGAAAGTATTTAGCGCAGATTAGCCTCTGCTTACCGTAATGACAAAAAAATTACTTACCCTGGGTCAGAGTTGGGACTTCCGGCCGTATCATCAGTGGTGGTAACACGTACGTGTGGTCCTCTTAGTAGTCGGAGTGGTCCCTTCCTGAGGTTCAGAGCTTGAAATGAAAGACATGCGGCAAAAGCTGTACGTGTTTAAAGTTACAAAGATAGGAGCAATTTAACGCCAGAAACATTCGAATAACAACTAAAACGCTAAACTTATATTAAAACCTATAATAAAGGGTTAACAACTAATACGCTAAACTTATATTAAAAGCTGAAATATAGAGTCTCTTAAATGTTTTGTTAATAACGACAAGACGCTTCATTTACCTGCTTATATTAGAAAAAAACAAATAAACGGTATGTCATAGAGGTACCGTAATGTCGGGGGAAATAACATTGAAGCTTGACGAAATGTGCCATACTAAATGGTGCCCCCAGAACCATGTTATCAATGCACTTATCGTTCCGGTGGTATCATGATGTGTCGCCTTTGGCATCATAATGTAATTTATGCCACACTTACTTTAATTTGATTTATTTCTCCAGAATGATTAAGGTGACATTGATTTTTACATGATAAATTACGCGTGTGTTCATAGGGGCTACATTGAAACCAGCCACATTGAAGACATCATTGTTTAAAACAGTCGGTTCTGTTTACTTTTTGGCGCCTTTTTAAGAAAACGATCGTCACTAAAATAAATAAGATCAACGAGTTATGACTTATGTTGGGGACTTTTTTTCTGAGCAATTTTTAGTCGCATTATATCTACATACATTTAAATGAGTACAATCTCATCGGGGACCCTTCTTCAAGAATGTAAACGCTCAACGAGGACAAGTAGATGCGAAAACAATTTTGGAGATGAAAATATTGTGTATAACATTGCTTGCTGACCACTGAATATATTAAATAAAAATCTGTATTTTAAATTGCAATTGAATATTTTACATTAAATATGTTTCTTTGAAGACCGAAATAGATCTGTTTGCGAACTTACAATTAAAATAAATTAGGCCCCGATGTAACCGTAAGTTATTCTAAGCACAAATCCGACACCGACATGTTTAGTCGTATAAGTTGATTAACCAAAATAGTGTCTATGTGTCGTATGAACAAATCTACAGAAATAGTTGGGATTTCCTAATGGCGCGTATCCTATATTCTATACTGCACAACACAGATCAGTTTTTTTCTGAATACAATGTAACACTTTTTGAGACAAAAGATAACATTTTCTGTTTTGCTTGATTAAGGTATTTAAAAAAAGAAGTGAACATTCCAGTTATTCATTCGGGCCTACTGGCTGGAAATTTCTGCAACATTTTATTGGCTCTTGGTAAAGGACAATAAAGGTGAAA
The DNA here is from genome assembly GCA_007657795.1 of Dreissena rostriformis. Lineage (NCBI taxonomy): Eukaryota > Metazoa > Mollusca > Bivalvia > Myida > Dreissenidae > Dreissena > Dreissena rostriformis. The sequence goes on along the minus strand of VMBQ01004289.1, from coordinate 58,548 downwards.
ATCTGGGTAAGACACCTACGCCGACAAATCGCTAAGTCCCGTCAAAAGCATTAATACTTCAAGAAAAAACTCGAGCATCGGTAAGTCCCTAATTTGAGCACAAGTGTCGGTTCTTAATAATATGTCACTTACAAGAATTTAATTTGCACAGCATGTATACGTTTATTTATTTAGATGCATTACATATTATTGTGATTATACTAACAGTGATTGTTCTTGACATAAAATCGTCTGAATTATAAGTAATTACCAGTACTTTTTTAATAAACATGTCAATTAAAGGAAGCTGTATTGCTAGTTGCATTACATCCTCTAGTTCTGTCATGACTTCATGCACGAAACTCACACACTTTAAACTATAAATCATGAAAAAGAGTTTCAAAATGGTTTATTTTTATTATCTTATTAATTGGTATTCCAATTAAAACAAAGAATAAAGAATAATACTGACATATTAGAAGCTTAATTGCACTACGACTGTTTCATTAACTATGTTTAATCATAATTGAAGAATTTTTAATAACTTTGATAGTTACATTTTAGTGATTGTTTCTTAATATGGAGATCTCGGTAAATTTTACTCTTTGAACGATATAATTATTGAAAGTTAGTCATGTTTAACTTCTTAGCTGTGTTCTATTGCCCTCCTTGTCATCATCATCAGCATTAATCCCTATTGATGCCCTCATTGTTTATATGTAGAAACAATGGTATAAAAAAAAACATTCTGTTATATTTGACACCTTATTAACACTAGACATTTGATATCAAGAGCATTTTTTTCATCCCGTTGCGACCTCGAGTTAACAAAGTTTGACTGTAATTACTAAGACAATTTCTTGACAGCAAATCTGCACGATTTGTAATTTATAGTTTGCGGGAGTATCATGAATACAGTCATGACAGCACCTGAGGTTGTAACGTGACTAGCAATGAAAGCGTCCTTTAATTGACATGTTAAAACAAATGCTATTAATTAATTATGATTCAGACACGTTTTATGTTAAAAGCAATCAGTGTTAATACAGTCACTTTTAAGATTTAAAGCATATTAATAAATGAACTGCCTTTTAACACATCAGGTTGCAATATGCATATAAGAAATGAAATACTGGTAACTATCAACGTATCCTTTGAGAAACCACACATATTATAATGTATTGTTTGACAGCTCATCGTCTGCCCAAGTAGAATCTATAACAATAGGTTTGTTTCATGCAGGAACATGTTCGATCATGGTTTTCTTATTTTGGCAAAGTTTTACAAGAAGAACGACCCTTTGTCATTTTTAATACATGTACAGAATAGGATTACGTCAAGAACTATTTTCAAAATGTTATTTTCAGCCAGGTAATATTATTGCACTGCAAAGCAATGCGCACAATATCATTTGACTGAATTTATTGATGAAAAGATGTTGTACTTGTACTTTTTGCTACAGTCATTCATTCATTTGACACCGTGTTTGTTTCGTTATATATAAATATTGCGGAAGTTGTTTTTAAGTGTGTATGCTATATCGTTTTGTGCATGTGATGTCGGCTGTGAACAATGTACATGTATACATGTATACTTCGTTCGATGTTTTAACAGTCATCTTGTTTTAATGATCTGCATTTAGCTCTCATATTGTTTTAATAATCTGCATTTAACAGCTAGTTTTAAAAATCTGCATTTAACAGTCAGCTAGTTTGAATAATATGCATTTAACAGTCAGCTAGTTTTAAAAGTCTGCATTTAACAGTAAGCTAGTTTTAATGATCTGCATTTAAAAGTCAACTAGTTTTAAAAGTCTGCATTTAACAGTTAGCTAGTTTTAATGATCTGCATTTAACAGTAAGCTAGTTTTAATGTGCTTCACTTAACAGTATGCTAGTTTATAATTCATTTAAAAAAAAGTTTAAATTAAAGTTACAGTAAGCTAGTTTTTAATGAACTGCGTTCAACAGTCAGCTTGTTTTAATGATCTGCATTTTCTAGAGTAGGCTTTTGTTTATATGCTTTTGCATCACAATGTATAAGGAAATCATAAACACAAATATATTAAGAATGACAATTCAACTCATTAATTTAATAATGCCGATGTGTTTAATGCATTTATTTGAATAATAAATGTCAACGAAATTATGAAAAAATTATGCTCCGATGAATTAAAGGTGAGGGTTACACATATTTACTGTCTAAGAAGCACACAAATTTATTAAAAATAACAACGTCACAAAATATAATCAATTAAGATAAACACGTTTAAAAAAGACGCTCAACAAATATCTTATATTTGTTCAGTAAAAGCCCAACCAATTTATGTAAAGACGTGATACTTAAGTATGTTAATTAAGGCAATGGTACACTGTCTTCAGGCGCACAACACTTTATTTGTGGTGCTTTAAGATGAGCATTTATTGTTGTATATACACCACAAAATACGAAACGAAAAAATGGTGAAAAATATTCTCTCAATTTATTAAATATAACTTCTACAGCATAAATGAGCATCGTCCTCTAAAAAATGGATTTAATGCATGTGCATATTCATAAAGTGTCGTCCCAGATTAGCCTGGAGAGTCCGCACATGCTCATGATGGACGCCATTTTCCGCATAACTGGCTTTTCGCTAAGAAGAGCCATAGCATTGAGCTCCATAAGCGACTTGGACAGCATATGGAAGAACAAAAACATCCATCAGAAAACCAAAATGAGACTGTACAATGCCCTAATAGTCCCGATTGCCGTATACGGATGCGAAACGTGGACTCTTAGAAAAGCTGAAGAACGGCAAATGCTAGTGTTCGAGATGGCAGCATTCAGAAAGATACTTGGAGTTCGCATCATGGATAAGATGAGAAATGACGACATAAGAAAAGCCCTCAACCAGAAACGATAGTGCAAAAATACAAGTTCGACAGCACCAGTGGCTCGGTCATGTTCTTCGTATGGACAAGGACAGGGTCGCAAACATTACAATTCACGGAAGAATGGACGGGACAGCTAAGAGGGGACGCCCAAAAACAACATGGGTGTCGAAAGCTTTCTCAAGAAACTATGAGGGTCCGCAATTCCTTACATGGGCGGCCCAAGAAAGAAACCGATGGCTTTGTTGTCGAATCATGTGAGAGCCCACGTCGACGTGCCATAGCACTGAGATAGGGCGAAGAAGAAGAAAAAGAATAGAAGATATTTGTGGGATTTGGTGGAGTATTGGTTTTAATTCACGAGTGATGATTGACAATATATTTTTTCTATGATCACGAGTGAATAAATATCTATAGTCCACCAAATCCACCAAATTTTCTTTTTGTTTTGTGCTTACAAGTGATGTTTTTTTTTGCCAAAAATAGTTCCGGTCAGAAAATGAAATTTATCGATAATCTTCGCTGTTATTTTCCACCGTTTCAAAAAAGTGAATTATAAGTTTTAATCTGACACTGATATTTCTCTATGAACCACCGGAAAGCATAAAATAAATATTGCATATGATATCGTGAAAATATGATACAAATTAAGGTCATTCAGTGTAAGCTTAATCCGCATGATCCGACAAGTAGGTTAAGAACAGCTGATTACACACACGTGGGGATGGTACGTACTGGCGAACGGACGCAAGCAATGCTTAATACCTCCCAATTTCTAAGTTGCACGTGGCATATCTGTGCCACCGTGGTGTAAGGTAACACCAGCATAACAATTCTTTCAAGCTGTCAAAATAAAAGTCTTAGAACGGACATTTAAAATGAAGTGCATTGAAACGGAAAATGAGTTATATTTACTGCAGCATGTATTCACATGAGAGATAATACGTTCATTGTGTTAATTATTGTTTGAGATGTTCAAAAATAGTTGGCAGCATGACATTTACGGAAATATTGTGCGTTCTATTGTAAATTGTTGGCGAGGTGAACACTTAATTACGTTTCAACATTTAGATCGATACTTGATGTAGACAATGAAAGTATGAAATACAATTGAGCCGCGCTCTGTGAATAGGGGGTTTAATGCATGTGCGTAAAGTGCCGTCCTTTCCGACATGTTCCGCTTTTATTGTATTTTGCGTTTAAAAGAATACTCTTCTTGACAAAAATCCAGTTAAGGAGTAATGTGTCGTGCCTGATTAGCCTGTGTGGACTGCACAGGCTAATCTGGGACGACACTTTACGCATATGCATTTACCCCGTTTTCTCAGAAAGCGACTCAATTATAATTCATTACCAACTAAAGCCTCTGACGTTTAGGGCGTAATGTAAATTTAATAACATCCGTTATTCATGTAATAAACATAACTTTAACAATAAAACTGAATCACTTTTAGTTATTTCATCCTTGAATTTGCCTCGTAAAATGAATCGTTCACAGCATGCTGCTATTATTCTGAACTTGAGCAAGCACATTAAAAAGTCATTAATGCCACGTATATTTCTTAATAAAAAAGATAATAACAATACAATAATTATCTTGCGAATTCCATCATTAACGCAGGAAGTTAAACAAACATAACCCCATGTTCACGTACATTTGTATATGGCGGCTGTTTGGCGTGTTGGCGCCGACCATTTTTGCGCCGTTCAACGGCAACACGCTAGATATGCTAATAGATCACAACATAAGTACTTGTTTCCTTTTGTAATGGCGGCCGCATGGTCCATTTGAAAGCGCATCCGATTAAAAAAAAAGCATAGTTGTTATGTTTTCTATTCATTTTTGTTAAGCCTTCGTATTTTGCGAAATAGACTGTCTATTTTTCGTTTTACAGGTCATACGACAAAAAGAAAGCATTCAACAATCTGAATGCGCTTTCAAGAAAAGTTTACATATATTAACGCAATAACTTTTATAATAAGTACTGTAGTAGCTGCCTCCCGCCCGCCTCGGAATACGTGTATATCGGAAGTGGATATATATTCCATAATCGGAAGTTATAAAACAAGTTCAGATTCAGGGACCTTTGTCTGTAAGCTACCTTAAGGCTATTTATCGTAACCGTCCATTAATTTTACCTTAAAACTATTTTTTCTCGTCCGTTTGTGTTACCTTAGAAGATTTTTCGATAACCTAAAACACCCGGATTGAGACATCGTTAATCATATCTTATGTGCACAAAATCGACCACACTGTATTCTAGTAGACGGTGATTGGACGCAACTCGGATGCATATGAATAACTATTTGAGTCATATTGACAGTAATTTAATCATTCATAATTAGACGTACTTAATTTGTGTCATTAGCAATAAAGAAACGTATATTGTGTGTATGTTAATATTTATTTGACCTATGTTTAATTAATGAAACAATGCTCTGCTTTTACGACTTTTTCCACGATTAATTTCTCAATTAATACCTTTCTTTGTTTTAATACGTCATTTGTTAAAATGCAATTATGTGACAGGTAATGTATTATGATATTGACAAATCTGAGATCACACCAAAATCAATGTATGTTTAAGTCTTTACCGTGGCGTTTTAAACTTATGTGGATTTGTAATGTATGCCCCTTTGAAACGAGATCTTAAGCATTTAAGGTTGCGCTAGAGTCTGTTGGTTTATTAACAAACTGCTATTCATGATGATTTTATGACAGTGTAGGCCTAAGTCAGTTAATTTATTAATGTAGCAACGAACGCGTATCATAGGAAGACCGTGTTATGATCGTGCAGCAAAAGTTTCTACAAGAAGTCATACGGGCTGTACAATCATATCGCACGAACTCCGTACGTAATCCATGATAAGTTTGTTATCAATTTGCACGCAAACTCGACGATTTTTTTTGGAATAAAGTGCGAAAGAGGTGTCCGTACAAATTTACATTCAACTGCCAACATAAGTCAATAAAACAGCATCGCACGATAATCGTATAAAATGTAAAAAAAGGAGGCTCGGAAACCAACGATGATGAAAACCACACAATAAATAAAGCGTTGATCGAGCGGATAAATGTTAACTAGTAAAAAAATCTTTCATCTACATAAGCGCAGCGAAAAAAACGATCAGAAAATATACTTGAATTCTTATTTTAAAAGCTACAAATGTGCATGCAAAACACACACTAGCTGTTTGTATGGGCTTGGTATCGCACCGTATTTCACCACGTTCACATATTTTGAATAAGGCATTACATAAAAAAAACTGACAAGTATTTTAGAGTATTGTCTAATTGCGCGTATTAAGCGTAATTACTCAAAGTTTTCGGACATTAACAAAATATTTTTATTCGTGTCCGAAAACTTAGAGACAACAAATACAGCTGTTCGAAAATTGAGAGACACGCACAAAATAATTTATTGACGAAAATACCATGCCGTTTAGTATAAATTACTTCTATAAACGTTTCACTTTAAGCTGGTGGTTGAAACTATTGTCAATTATCAGTATGCATAACGCTACATGTATGTAATGGCCAATTGCTTGAAGGCATTTGTCTGCCAGATTTTAGCCGATTCTAAACACGCATGATCGAAGTGTCACCAGATAAGCGCAACAGGGCAGAATTCTGGTAAAATACAATTGTAAAATAAACTGTCCGAACATTTAGAGTCATTTATTACGGACAAACAACCAAACAGACGTACGTCGGGGTAACATAAAAAAAAATATGTTGGCTAAAAAAGGGGCGTCCTTAATTAGCGCGTCCGAAAACTTAGATTTATTACGGTATTTCACGTGTTATATAAGTAATAATATATTTAACATTTTCAAATCATACAGTGTTTTCATTGTTTTTTTTTTGTTTTTTTTTTTTATCGTTAATGGCATTACGAGATATTATGGGCTCGAGATTGTTACGAAATATATATGAGCCTCGCTCTGTGTAAAAGGGGTTTAATGTATTTGCGTAAAGTGTCGTCACAGATTAGCCTGTGCAGTCCGCACCATATGACCAAGCCGATTTGCTCGGTACGTGTATCCAAGTCGGCCAATAGATATGCATAGCTCATGTTGGTTGTTCATGCAAGTCAGAATTAAAAAGCAGGTGACTTTCATCTTGAATCTAGAGAACGTTTTATTAAAAGGGAATATATACAACCCTATCCGTGAATTAACAAACATGTTGAATCTAGAGAACGTTTAATTAAAAGGGAACATATACAAACCCATCAGTGAATAAACAAACATTTATTATTCAAACGGTATAAAAGTCTTCAAATCAACGGCATACATGTATGGCTGGCATTAAACGTGGTAGGCCTACATAACACACTGATACTATTTCACTGAATCATTTGTTTAGAATTGGATCCCGTTATTCTATATTGAATAACATATTGTGCTCCTTTAAAAATGGAAAGACAATATATATAATTAAAAGGACAGTACTTAATATAAAAAATGGACCATCATCTTGATTAAACTCTTTTACAATAAAACATGTTTGCACTTGTAATAAATTATTAAGTCTGCCATAGGTAGTGAAGTTTGAATGACAACAATATATTATATTATATCAATGTAAACTAAGCAGTGCAACTTTTTGTACTATGTAATGCGTAATGTTTATAACAATAGAAAATTCTCTAATCGCAAAATATATAGCGTAATGCTTTCAAGGGATGATAGAAAGCCTGACCAGATAAATTATTTCGTAAATTCCAAGTTTATTTTCTTTTTAATTGCACTATTCATTACAAATAAATATACATGTTTATGCCATATTTGCAGAAACTACATGTGTACCAAAAGGTCCTCAACATGGTTGAAGAGCTAAGATAACAATATGAGGAAACCTAAATGGAGCCTTGCTGTCTCCTCTGAGTGTATGTCGTTTGAAACAATTGCAAAATTCAGTCATAAAAGTTAACGCATACTTATTATTGAAACAGTTATTTCACATAATGTATTACGTGACGATACACTACAGTGTTACGTCAACCAATAACTCCCAGATAGTTACATTCTTTCTAATTATATTCATCTGTTCAATTGGTTTGTTTGGCTATTGAGCCAAATTTATAACATATACACAAAACGACCACATTTTTAATTGCATAAAACAATTAAAACAAAGCATATACACATCCGGACACAGTGTGTAATGGGTAACAAATGTGTGTGTCATGCCATTACCATATAATGTGAGGCCAAGGTAGTTCCAATCCATAAACATCTATGCAATGTGTTTACTCGTATATGTACACATTTAGATGTTCAGTATATGTAAAATAAAACAAGCTATTTCTTTACTGAATACAATTCTTCTTTCAAATATATGCTGGACGATACAAACAACAACGTAATACGTTTTCCAAACGCCACTGCACAATAATCAGAGAAGGACATTTAATTATATATGTACCTAAAAAAAGTTAAACTTGATTGATATTGCATTACTGGTTCATAACTGTATATGGTTGACAAAGTTACAAATTTTCACACATTGACTTCTTAAAGTAAAACACCGGAGGAATACACGAAAGCTACGATTAGCAAAAATGTGTCTGAATTTATTAAAACAAGAATTTAAAATAAATGGCGCACCACCATAGAATAAAATGACAAAAGTCATAAAAGATACATTCTCTTTTTATAAGACCCAAATACACTTAACTAAATTTAAACGTCATGTTGTCAAGCATATATTTGAAAGATTGTTCTTGTCAGCCACCCATAAATGGGGGCATCATCCGGTTCCCGAACATCATGCGCTTGAAATCAGGCGGTTGGTTCCCGGGAGGACCGCCTTCATTTTCGTACTCGGGGTTTTGTCCGACCTGCTCTTGCAGCATACGAATTTCTATTTTCAGTTTTGTGATCTCAAGATCCTGTTTTTGTAATTCCTTTCGAATGAATATCTGACGGAAACCCTGTGGCAGAAATTCTTCTGTACCGGGGATAGGGTGTCTGGAAATACAAATGTTTACACCAACCACATATTCCCTTGAAAACCACAGTTTGACATCAACATTCGCGCAAAGATGGGCGATAAGCCCTTCCTGATGTTCAACGGATGACATGAAGGACATGAGGCAAGCGGTGTACGTCGTTCTAGTAACACACATAGGAGCAATAAAACGCCAGAAACATTCTTATAACAACTAATACGCTAGTCTTACATTAAAGGCAAAGCTGAAATATAGAGTCTGTAAAATGTATTGTTATTAACGACGAGACGTTTCATTTTCCTGCTGATATAAGAAAAACTTAAAAAAAATTACCTTAATAACCTTAAGTTTTCGGACACTTACAATTTTGTTTTGTCGTGTTCGAAAATTAACAAGTATACAATTCTCAAAAAATTCAAATGTTCGGAAATTAATATTTATTTCTAAGAGGTAAAATTCTGACTTTTTTATAAACCTGTTTTTATTTCTAATTAACAATGTATAATCACTTTGACAGTTAAACATTTTTGTGATTGTTTCCAAGTTCTCAATATGGACTCGAAAATTATTATGCTTTATCGAACGATAAAATTATTGAAAATTACTAATGTGTTAAATGCTCAGCTCTTTATATTGCACTCATTGTATATGTATAAACTATGGTGAAAAATAAACGTTCTGTTATGTTCGATATAGACACCTTATTAACATAGACGTTTGATGTTTATAGCATTTTTGTCATACCGTTTTGACCTCGAGTTAAAGGAGTATGTAATTACTAAGAAAGTTGCTTGACAGCAAATATGCATGAATTACGTGTGTCGTCACACACATAATTCACAGAAATGGGAAGACACCATAACATTGTCTGAGATCAACGCAAATGTGTATTATGTAACGTTAATGATATCGAGGATGAATACAACTTTGTTCTAAAAAGCCCCGTTTATGCTGATCTAAGGAAGTTAATTTCAAAGTATTATAGATCCAGTCCAAATATGTTCAAGTTTATTGTACTACTTAATAGCTCAAATAAAACATTGTTTAGAAAACTAGCCGTGTACAGTTTTAAATGCTCTAAAATACAAGCAAATATGTTGTAAGTGTAGCCCAAAATAATTATATCTTTCCACTAAAACAAATTAGGTACAGCATAATGTAATAATTGTTGCAATTATTAAACAACGTTTGGCACTATGTGGTCACTATGTATTTACCATTTACCTCATCCATGTGACATTCTCACGAAAACATGTATATATTATATTGTTTTTGTACATTTTTCATTCTTCGAAATGATTAATGTTTGTACCGACTTAAAACACATGTTGTAATTATATAAAATACGAGAGAATATGTTATATATGTAGACTAAAATAATTATATCTTTGCACTTAAACAAATAAGTTCAGAATAATGTAATACTTGTTGCAATTGTTAAACAACGCTTGACACTATGTGGTCACTATGTATTTACCATTTACCTCATCCATGTGACATTCTCACGAAAACATGTATATATTTTATATTATTTTTGTACATTTTTCATTCTTCGAAATGATTAATGTTTTGTACCTATTTAAAACTTAAGTCGAAATAAACCATTTTGATCTGTGTTTCATGATTTGTAGTTTAAAGTTTGCGGGAGTATCTTGCATGCAGTCATGACAGCACATGAGGATGTAACGTAACTAGCAATAAACGTTTCTTTTAATTAACATATTAATTACAAATACGTGTAATTAATAATTCAGACACGTTTATGTCAATAACAATCATTGTTAGTATAATCATAATTAAGATTTAATGCATCTAAAGCCAATTAGGTTTCAATAAGAATTTTAAGAAATGAAATATTGCTAACTACCAATTTGTCCTTTGAGAAACTGCACATATTCTTATGTACTGTTTGACATCTATGTGTCTACATATGTAGAATATATATTATATGAGCCCTGCTCTGTAAAAAGGGGGTTTAATGCATGTGCGTAAAGTATCGTCCAAGATAAGAATGTGCAGTCCGCACAGGCTCATCATGCACTTTCCGCCTTAACTGGATTTGTGCTAAGAAGAGACTTTCTTTAAACGAAAAATATTGTTAACGCGGAAAGTGTCGTCCCTGATAAGCATGTGCGGACTGCTAAGGCTAATATGGGACGACACTTTCCGCACATGTATTTAATCCCGTTTTCTTAGAGCGAGGCTCATAAAGGTTTGTCTCATACACAATGCATTTTCCTTTACATTAAAAAAAATGCGAGTATGGTTTTCTTTTTTTTGCAAATCTTTCAAGGAAGCACGACCCTTTGTCATTTATAATTACATGTATAGAAAATAATTAAAATATTATTTTCAGATAGGTTATATTAATGCAATGTCATGCAATGCGCACAATATCATTTATCGAATGGACGATAAGATGTTGTACTTGCACTTTGAGCTACAGCCATTTATTTCATTTGACATTGTGTTTGTAACAGTGCAAATATATATCTAGCGGCAGTCTTTTAAGTGTGTATGCTATATATTGTATTCGTGGGGTGTCGGCTGTGTACCAAGTATAAACTCCGTTTGATGTTTAAACAGTCAGCTTGTTATGATCTGCATTTAACAGTTAGTTAGTTTTAACAGTCAGCTAGTTGTAATGATCTGCATTTAACAGTTAGTTAGTTTTAACAGTCAGCTAGTTTTAATGATCTACATTTAACAGTTAGTTAGTTTTAACAGTCATCTAGTTTAAATGATCTGCATTTAACAGTCAGCTGGTTTTAATAATCTCCATTTAACAGCAAGATACTTTTAATGATCTTCTTTTAACATTCAGCTAGTTTTAACAGTCATCTAATTTTAATGATCTGCATTCAACAGTAAGATAGTTTTAATGATCTGCGTTTAACGGTCAGCTAGTTTTAATGATATGCATTTTCAAGAATGAACTACTTCATATAATTTTGCATCATTGTGTATAAGGACACCACAAACACAAATATATTAAGAATGACAATTCAATTCATCAATTTCATAATACATTTGTTTTTAATGCATTTATCTGAGTAACAAATGTCAACGAGAGCAATAAGTTCCGATGAATGAACGATGAGTGTAACAAATATTTACTGTTTAAGAAGCGCACAAATTTATTTAAAACACTAACGTCACAAAATATAATCAATTAGGATGAAAAGTTGAACACGTTGAAAAAAGACGCTCAACGAATATCTCATATGTTGTTAAGTAGAAGCCAAACTAATTTGTGTAAAAGACGTGTTACTTTATGATGTTAATGAAGGCAATGGTACACGTGTCTTCAGGCGCAGCCAATTACTTTGGGGTGCTTATAGATGGGCATTTATTGTACTATATACACCACAAAATTCACAATGCAAAAATGCTGAAAAATATACTCTCAAATTATTGAATATAACTCCTACAGCATAAATGAGCATCGTTCTCTAAAACAATGGGCTTAATGCATGTGCATGAAGTGTCGTTTCAGATTAGCCTGTGCAGCCCACACAGGCTAATCATGGACAACACTTTCCGCCTAAACTGGATTTTCGCTAAAAAGAGACTTCCTTCAAACGAAAAATACAATAACAGTGTTAAGCCCTGATAAGCCTCTGCGGACCTCACAGGCCTATCTGAGACGACACTTTACGCACATGCCTTAAACCCCGCTCTCCCAGAACGAGGCTTCAATAATGGCGTTGTTTTGTTATGACAATACATTACGTACCCTGGGTCAGAGTTAGGACTTCCGGCCGTCTCATCAGTGGTGGTAACACGTGTGGTCCTCTTAATAGTCGGGGTGGTCCCTTCCTGTTGTTCAGAGCTTGAAATGAAAGACGTGAGGCAAAAGCTGTACGTGTTTTAAGTTACAAAGATAGGAGCAACTTAACGCCAAAAATATTCTTGTAATATTCTTGTAACAACTAATACGCTTAACTTATATTAAAAGCAGAAATATAGAGTATGTTTAATGTTTCGTTAATAACGACAAGACGCTTTATTTACCTGCTTATATTAGAAAAACAAAAATAAACGGTATGTCATAGAGGTACCGTTATGTCGGGGGAAATAACATTGAAGCTTGACAAATGTGCCATAGTAAATGGTGCCCCCAGAACTATGTTACCAATGCCCTTATCGTTCCGGTGGTATCATGATGTGTCGCATTGGCATCATCATTTTTGTATGCTCCACTTACTTTTTCTTTGATTTCTTTCTCTCGAACTATTAATTAGATTTTTACAATGATAAATTACGCGTGCGTTCATAGAGACTTAATTGAAACCAGCCTTATTGAAGACATCATTGTTTAAAACAGTCGTTTCTGTTTACTACTTAGCGCCTTTTGAAGTGTACGTTCATCAGTTGTCACTCAACCAAAGCGCATATTTCACAAATTAATTACAGTATAACCTCTTTAATTGGAGCATCGAACCTCGAAAACATTTAGAGCTTTGAACAAGAAATATATATTTTTTTTAAAGATACACGGCGTTGATTGTTATTGGCTTTTTGGGCTAAAAAAACTTACAGTAAAACTACATTAGGCTCAGATGTTGACATGGCACAAAGCCGATACCAATATGTTTAGTCGTATTAGTTGATTAACCAAAATGTGTCTTCGTGTCGAATAAACAAATCTACAGAAATAGTTGGGATTTCCTAATGGCGCGTATCCGTTATGCTATACTTCACAACACAGATCAGTTTTCTGAATACAATACAACACTTTTTTAAGAGTACTGTCCCCGAGTTAAACAAGTTTTACTGTAATTACTAAGAAAGTTGCTTGACAGCAAATATGCATGAATAACGTCTGTAGTCTCATTTTTTTTCCCGAAATGCGAAGAATGAATATCACTTTGTTTTAAAATGCCCATAGTATGCTGATGTAAGGAAGTCATTACTTCCAAAGTATTATAGATCCAGTCCAAAATGTTCAAGTTTATTGAACTTCTTAATTGCTCCAATAAAACAATGTTGAGAAAACTAGCCGTTTACATTTTAAAATGCTTTAACATACGAGAGAATATGTTTTATATGTAGAATAAAATAATTATATCTTTGCACTTAAACAAATAAGTTCAGAATAATGTAATAATTGTTGCAATTGTTAAACAACGCTTGACCGTATGCGGTCACCACGTATTTACCATGTACCTCATCCATGTGACATTCTCACGAAAACACGTATATTTCTTGTTTTTGTACATTTTTCCTTCTTCGAAATGATTTATGTTTTGTACCAACTTTAAACGCATGTTGTTATACTATATATATATTCATGACGATGAAGCTGTATATGCTTAAGTCGAAATAAACCATTCAGTTCTGTTGTTCATGATTTGTAATTTAAAGTTTGCGGGAGTATCGTGCATGCAGTCATGACAGCACACGAGGATGTACCGTAACGAGAAATAAACGCTTCCTTTAATTGACATGTTGATTTAAAATACTTGTAATTAAAAATAATCCAAACACGTTTTATGTGAAGAACAATCACTGTTAGTACAATTACAGTTAAGATGTCATGCATCTAAATAAATTAATTGAATTTTTAACCCATTAGGATCCAATATGCATTTTACGAAACGGAATTATGGTAATTATCAACGTATCCTTGGAGAAACCGCACATATTCTGATGTATGTGTGACAGCTCTGCGTATACCAATGTAGAATATATAATGAATAGGGTTGTCTCCTACACAAAAATACTTAAGGCGATTATGGTTTTCTAATTTTGGCATTTTCAAAGAAGAACGGCCAGTTGTCATGTTTAATTACATGCATAGAATATAATTACGTCAAGGACTATTGTCAAAATGTTATTTTCAGACAGGTAATATTAATGCACTGTCATGCAATGCGCACAATATTATTTAGCTGATATGATGGAATGATAATGTATTTGTTCTGTTTTGCTATATTTATTCATGTCATTTGACATTTCGTTAGTTACGGTGCAAATATATATCTTGCGGAAGTTTTTTAATCGTGTATTCCATATCATTTTGTGTTTGTGTGACGTCTATTGTATACAATTATATAAACTGCGTTTGATTTTTAAAAGTAAGCTATTTTCAATCATCTGCTTTTCCAAGACTGAACCTCTAACCTGTTTTAATTTCACAATGTATAAGGAAATCCCCAACAAAGTTATATTAAGTTTGACAATTCAATTCATCAATTTTATACTGTTTTTATGCATTTATTTGAGTAGAAAATGTCAATGAAAGTATTTAAAATAAGTTTCCGCTAAATGATGAGTGAGCGTAACATGTATTTACTGTTGAAGAAGCGCGACATTTATTGGGTGTTGCAATAATTCTATTTAAAAAAATACCAACGTCACAAAATATAATCAATCAATATGAAAACGTTGAAAAAACACGCCCAAAAAGATTAAAGTAGCAGCCTAACCAATTAGTAAAAGACGTGCTAATAAAGAATATTAATGAATGCAATGTGATCCGTGTTGTCAGGTGCACACAATTAATTTGTGATGCTCTTAGATGGGCAATAATTGTATGATATATACACCAAAATAAGCCACGAAGAAATACTGAAAACCATACATTTATCGAATATAACTCTGACAGCATACATGAGCATCGCCGTGGGAAAACTGGGCTTTATGAATGTTCGTAAAGTATCGTCCCAGATTAGCCTGTGCAGTCCGCACAGGCTAATAAAGAACAACACGTTCCGCCCACAAGGGATTTTTGATAAGAATAGACTTCCTGTAAACAAAAAATACAATAAAAGCGGAAAGTGTTTTACCACAAATATCCTGTGAGTACTTCACAGGCTAATCTGGGACGAGTGGACGACACTTTACGCACAAACATTAAACCCCGTTTTCCCAGAACAAAGCTCAAATGAAAAAGTAATTTAATAATGGCAATACATTACTTACCCTGACTCAGAGTTGGGACTTTCGGTCGTCTCAGCAGTGGTGGGAACACGTGTGGTCCTCTTAATAGTCGTCATGCGGCTAGTTGTCGGCATTGCCGTTGTGGTTGTTGTAGTGGTCGTTGTCGGAAAGGTCGTTGTGGTTGTTGAAGTTGTTGTTGTCGGAAAGGTCGTTGTCGGCATAGTCGTTGGCATCGTCGTCATTGATGATGTTGTGGCCGGTGTTGGTTCTGTCGGCGGCCGAGGAGGGCGCACGTGAGGCGCTTCGGTTGTCTCGACGGGCTGGTGATGGACGACATGTGGAACATGGTTACTGAGAGGCTGGTTAAGGTGGATGGATGGCTGCTGAACCGCAGTCTCCTGACTGGAAGCTTGAGTTTTTGCGATCTGGTTAATGTCGACCAACTGAAAACCGCCAGTCGGAGATTTAACAATAACAAATTTAGGCTTGGAATCTTGGTTTTGGACTTGTGGCTGCGGATTCGGGAACAACACATTTTGAGTCATTGATCCGGGAAAGTTCTGAATAGGAAAATGAGCATTTCCGCCAGAGTTGAATGAAAACAGTGGTAGGTTTTGTAGCGCAGTTTGAGCAGATCCGGCGACATTCCCAACATTCTGTTTACCACGAAATAGCTCAGCCATTGTTGGGTGAGTATTTCCTGACTGACTGCCTTGGGTCTCGAATGCGGCGGCCCGCGGCGCCTGTTGATTCCGCAGTATTTCATTGACATCTATCCCCAAAGCCATATGCGAAAAATGCGAATTTTGTTGAGCTTTATCTGAACCAATAGAACTGCGTATTGGGCTTGCATCGTTAACGGCTGAGGCTGAGGGAGATGGGTTTGCTATAGTTTGTGTGCTTGGTGTTTCGGGAGGTACATGGTTTTGCGGACCGTTGCTGTTGTCCACTTTAGCCGCCGGTTGCTGGGAAACAGTTCCACCCGGCTGTTTTGCGCGGCTGCTCAGGAAGACTATTGCTTCATGCAGATGAGGAGGCACGTCCGATGTTGGCTCCATGCCGAGGTCGCTGCCAGCTGATTTCGAGACGACCTTCTGAATATCGGCGGTTGTTTGGTTACTGGTAACTGGATGAGATTTTCGGCTTGCCAGATCACTTTGTTGAAGCAATCCGTCTAAAATAAGGGAAACATAATAATTATTTCAATTTGATCATTCCCGTAAGATCAAGTGATTGTTCTTTGTTGTGAATAAGCGAATACAGATACCATGTATCGAATTAAAAAGATAATCATACTTTACTGTATTTGCACATCACTGAGAAAGTAAACTTAGCGGCGACACGTTCCTCGAGTGTTACTATAAAAATTTGGTGTGCTTTTATTTTACAAGCGATTATATTTTACGTTGCACTAAGTCTTCTTTGTGTCTTTGCAAGCGACATTTATTTTGGTCGTGTCGCTGATAATTTTGTGACTCAATCTCCAAAATGCAAAAACAAAACACACATAATAAATGTCAATATTTTATGAATTTTACTAGTATTGCTCAGGTACAAAATTGAACTTACATGCGTCCGAAAGAGTAATTGGCAGCCATATCACACAAAGCAAAATCCAGTTCATCTTAACGCAGGACTGCTCTACTGTTAGAAACCCTTTTTTACATCCAAAAACACACCGAATTGTATTTCAAATCGCTTTGATGATTTAATTTTGTTATATAAAACGTTTTATTTCCTCAAAGAAAGTCTGTCATTTATTCCAAAAACATTTTTATTTCCCGAAGATAGCCTTCATTTATTCCAAAAACGTTTTTATTTCTATAAGACAGTCTGCGGTATAATCCAAAACGCTCTAAATATCAGAGAAAAGATTTATTCCACAAGGCTTTCAACACGTGTGGACACACTGTGGTTTATACAATTAATTTTTAGACAAGGCCTTCATCATTCAAAGACGAACTACCGCATATTCCAAAACACGTTGATTACTCGATGGCAGACAGCGGTGTAACACAATGCACAGTCTTTGTTTTATGAAACGTATCGCTTTAGCAGCGCCGGTAATTACATATTTCAGCGTGTTTTACTATGTATTGTTCATCTAAAAAACAACAAAAAAAACAAAAAAACAAACAAAAAAACAAAAAAAAACGGATGATTCAAAATAGTAAAAATAATCTAATCCTACTCCCACTTTCGAAACATTGATGGCTGTGATGACTGTGGTTATGTATCAACGATTCAAATTGCGACACCGAATCTTCCTAGATAATTATTATAATTAGTTGTGTTTCGAATACAATCGGATCTATGGAGGTAATAATATGGCGGGACATTTGTGGCATATACTTGTTAGTTTTTACGACATTTTACTTTTTCCTCACTAGATTGTGGAAACGACTTAGTAAGTCGTGGCAAAGACATATTTAAATCGCGGGAAGGAGTGATAGTAAGAGGTGGTAAAGGCTTTGTAATTATTGGGAACGAGAAACTGCACGTAACTCGTGGTAATGACATAACTTACCAAACATTATGCACGCAAAGTTTGAAAATAATTGCAAAACGCTATTCTCTCAGATATACCTAATATATATAATACTATATTCTTTCCGATCACCTATACATGTATTTCAGTTGAAAAATTTACGCAACATCAAACATTCAGTTAAAGAGGAGTCGAGTACACAATCGTTTGTTAACTATAATTATCAATACTATATAGAGGATATTGATGGCATAGAAGGTGAGCTAATCAAAGACGGCGGAGAAACGGTGGTTAAGATAATGCACAAGATCTGCAGCAAGATACGGACTACCGGTGTATTCCCTATGATTTGGACCAAGTCGCTTGTTATCACTATCCCGAAAAAGGGCGACTTCACCAAATGCGTGAACTACCGCACGATTAGCCTTATTTGCCACGCAAGCAAGAACATGTTGTAGATTATAAGGAGCCGGATGACAATCTCAATCGAATTAAAAAAGGCAGAAGAACAAGCCGGATTCAGGTCAAGACGAGGCACGATTGAACAGATCTTCTCACTCAGACTAATAGCGGAAAAGTACCTCTCACTACAGGACAGAGAGCTTAACTCGATCTTCATTGATTTCAAGAAAGCCTTCGACCGAGTGTGGCACCAAGGCCTCCGGAGAGTGTTACACCACTACGGCATCCATCCAAAGCTGATCGGTCTGATTGAGAACCTAAACAAGAGAACAAAGAGCACCATACGAGTCGGAAGAGATGTGACGGATTGGTTTCAACAAGCAATCGGTGTACGACAGGGCTGCATCTTGTCACCGGATCTCTTCAACATCTATCTGGAGCGTATAATGCGGGAGGCGCTCGAAGGACTGGAATACAATGGAGCTTGCGTGAATGGCAGAACGGTTTACAAAATACGCTTTGCAGACGACATCGATCTTATGGCTGAACTTCGCAGTCAAGCTCCTCCTGGATAGAGTGGATAGTGTCAGCTCAAGGTACGGGCAAGAGATAAGCGACACCAAAACCGAATGGACGCTTCTAAGTTCGAAATCTGAGCAAACAGTGAAGAAGAGTGTGGAAGAGGGAATGCTGCTCAGAGAAAAGAAACTAAAACATACAGACAGCTTCAAATATCTCGGATCGACCTTTACCACAACCTGTGACATCGCAAAAAAACATCAGAATGAGAACAGCCATAGCATTGAGCTCCATGAGCGACTGGGACAGCATATGGAAGAACAAAAACATCCATCAGAAAACCAAAATGAGACTGTACAATGCCCAATAGCCCTTTACGGATGCGAAACGTGGACTCTTAGAAAAGCAGAAGAAAGGCAAATGCTAGTGTTCGAGATGGCAGCATTCAGAAAGATACTTGTAGTTCGAATCAATGATAAGATGAGAAATGACGACATTACTAGGAAGGCACTCAACCAGAACGAAACGATAGTGCAATAAGTACATGTTCGACAACACCAGTGGCTCGGTCATGTACTTCAAATTGACAAGAACAGGGTCGCAAACATTACACTACACGGAAGAGTGGACGGGACAGCTAAGAGGGGACGCCCAAAAACAACATGGGTGTCGAAAGCTTTCTCGAGATACGATGAGGGTCCGCAATTCCTTACATGGGCGGCCCAAGATAGAGACCGATGGTGTTTTTGGTCGAATCATGTGAGAGCCCACGTCGACGTGCCATAGCACTGAGATACGGCGAAGAAGAACAGAGGATATTTGTGTGATTTGGTGGAGTATTGATTTTAATTCCCAAGGATCATAGACAATATATTTTTGCTATGATCACGAGTGAATTAAAATCGATAGTCCACCAAATCCAACCAATTTTCTTTTTGATTTGTGCTTACACGTGATTTTTTTTGCCAAAAATAGTTTCGGTAAGAAAATGAAAATTATTGATAATCTTCACTGTTATTTTTCACTGTTTCAAAAAAGTGAATTATCAGTTTTAATTTACTGATATTTCTCTATAAACCACCGGAAAACATATAATAAATATTGCATATTATATCGTGGAAATATGATACAAATTAAGGTTATTCAGCGTAAGCGAAATTCGCATGATCCGACAAGCAGGTTAAGAACAGCCGATTACACACACGTGGGGACGGTACGTACAAGCGAACAGACGCAAGCAATGCGTAATACCTCCCAATTTTCAACATGCACATGGCATATCTGTGCCACCATAGAATAAGGTAACACGAGCATGACAATTCTTTCAAGCTGTCAAAATAAAAGTCTTAAAACGGATATTTAAAATGAAGTGCATTGAAACGGAAAATGAGTTATATTTACTACAGCATGTATTAACAGGAGGGATAATACGTTCATTGTTTTAATTATCGTTTGAGATGTTCAAAAATAGTTGGCAGCATGACATTTACGGAAATAATGCGCGTTTTATTGTAATTTGTTGGTGAACGCTTAATTACCGGTACGTTTCAACCTGGAGACATTGAGACTTGATGTAGACAGGGGAAGTATGAAACACGATTATAATTATAATAATTAATTACCAACTTGAATCTGAGACAATCGGGCATAATGTCAATATAGTAACATCGGTATTTCATACAATATTGATAACTTTTACATTTTACAATAAAACTTTATCATAGATCTTTGACTTACCGGTATATATCGTATGTAGTGAAATGTATACCATATGTAGTGAAATTATATGATAAACGTGACATGCATCTTCTCAATCATGTTTTTTTTTATACTGACGATGTACATTATGCAAGTCATAACAAAACACATGTTCTGTTCTGTTTTATTCTGATTTTTAACTTTGTCGCGTAAAAGGGATCAAGTTCAACCACATGCTGCTATTTGTACGAACTTTATCAATCACAAGTTTTTACTGCCGGTTCATCTCTAAATACAAACGATAAAAACAATACAATTTTTGTCATTTGAATGCCATCATGCATGCATGTAAATAAAAATAAAAAACTTAGCCCCATTTTCACCTTCTGGGTATATGTAAGCAGATTTCATCAATGTCGATTAAGCGTGTCGGCGCCGCTGTTGGTGCAGCTCATGTTGGCGCCATTAAACGGCGCGAGAACGGCAACACACTAAATTCGGATATAGATCGCCACATGCATTATTGATGGTGTCTGCACTTTAATATCTTGGTATGGCATGAAAATGTGGGGTCAGACGAAACCTTGTTGCAAATGACATGTGGGCCCTATATGGGTTGTCGATATACCGGTATGATTCACATAGATTCTTATATGGGAACCATATTGGTCCCATAAAATGTTGGTTGATTAGTCCATTAACCGTTGATATTGCGGTACCGAAGCGTACTGCACAGGCTTATCTGGGAGGCCCCTTTACGCACATGCATTAAACCCCGTTTTCCCAGAGCGAGGCTCATTTTAATATCCGTACTTCGAGAGTGAATCTCATGCATTCTTAAATGTGACCGGTTTGAACGAGAGAGGCAAATGCATATTTACACGTGGTAAAAAGGTAGAATTTAGTATGAATTCTGATGGAAACTGAAAATGAAGAAAGAAGTAGAAAATCATAAACAACGCATTTGTGTTCATAACATTCTTCGAAAAACTGATATCTTTCATTGATGTTAATCACTTACATAAAACACGGACGTATATTTGTTTGTATATGTCCCTAATAAATCTAATGATTGAAATACGAGTCTATTACTGAAAAGTCATAAATTAAAATAATACTATAAATCAGGGAGCGAAATATCACTAATTAATCACACGCGTACTGGAAAATCCAGGTACGTTAACGAATCATCTTCATTCGAAATTAAAAAGTTTAAAAAAGCGTTACAAACGCGAGCCGACCGAATGATTTGGAATGTTGTGTTTGTTACAACAGATGGACCACTTATATCAAGTATAAAATGACTAACATTCTATATAAGAGCGAGTGGCAAAGTGTTGTAAGCAATATGTTTTTAATCCAAATGACCCACGTTCGAGATCACTCGAGGCAAACTTTTTTCTATTTCTTTTTTTTAATTATAAGTCTTGTTATTTTAATGTGGCTTTACAGTTCCATTTTAAAAATCTATCAATATTTGGTATTTACTTACATACTTCCAAAAATGCCTCAATCTATGATCAAGTCGCTTTACATTTCGAATAAAACTGAGTTGAGTTGAGTTGTAGTGAATATAATAAAGCAACGATCTTTCAAATGGCAATTAGTCGGTTAAAAGATCTCTGACTTAAGACAGTGTGCATAAAATACATTTGCACACAAGATACGGGCTATTTTAGACTTGAGCTATTTATGCCTATGATGGTTTACCATGCCACGATATAGTTTATGTTAACCCATTTGCTTTTTTTTGTATATTCTTCTCTTTCCGTTACTTACAGACTTTCCTCCCTTTCAATGAAACGCTGAGTGGTTTCCAGAACTTTTTGAAAGACTTTATAAGAAAAGCTTCAGATGTAAGTGTGTCGTACTCAAAGTTTACACTTACTTACTTTAATATTTTTAAAAATTTTTGGTTGACAATTAAGTTTTACTCTATAATGAATGGTCACTTTTACACATGTTTTCGCGACAAATTTTCATGACTTTAAGCCATTGACATTTCTTGAAACTTTTTATGAAATTAATGTTAAATCATGCTACACTCAAAGTGCTGATTACAAAAAAAAAAATTATAACTATCATTAATGGTTTAAAAATGAAGTAGATTCTCTGTTCACTTATAAAATGTTGAAGCAGTGGAGTGTGGACCTTAGACCTTAAGTGAAAATACGTTTGAACTCAAGCAGTGGATTGAACCCACGAGTTCCAGAGTGGTAGTCAGGCACTCTAACCATGTCGCTAAAGAGCTAGCCCAACTGCAAGGCTGTTGGTAGAGTAACCCTGGGTTATATCGGACACCCTCAGGAACATTGCCGTGTTTTTGTAGTGACGTCACGGGTAATTTCGGATAGCTTTTGTTTTTATCGTTAAAGTTAAACCATCATTGTCAGAGAAAGTACAATAACTTGTCCGATAATAACCAAGGCATTAAACGAACCATTTACGGTCAGACACATTGAAAGAATTTACAGATTTACGCGTCTTGCTTTTTACGACGACCATAGGTGGGACGTCCGACCAAGCCGCATTGATACAGGTCGTTACTGTGATGGACTCACGCAAAATGTCTCAGAAGAGAAACTAGACAGAAAGTACTGAGAAGGCCTTTAAAAGGGTGGTTAAATGCACCCGACCCTTCAGATAAAACATGCGGACCATAACAACTTTCGTAAATATCTAGGTTGGTCATTATGAAATATGTGTCCGATAAACCCCGGCGACAAAACCTTAATACAATAACACCAGAAGATATTCGGACACTTTTATTTTTCAATATTTATGACGATTTATCCAACTTTCTTTACTATTACATTATTTAATTCAGTTTGAAAAACAATAAAACACACCACAAGTAAAATACACTTTATGTGCAATTCATCATAATGACTTAAAAGATGTCTTTAAACTAGAATTTTTGAATTTCTCGCGACATTTTTTCATCCAGGTCACGGAAGGGACGCTACTCTCAGAAAATTAATCTCTTCCAATCAAAATTGTTGAAACATATTGTAAACCAATCGAATAACCGTTTACAAATCGCAAATATTGTTTTGTCTATGAGGTAAACAACTACCAATAGAGTATCGTACAGCCGATAGATACGTGCATTTTGGCTTTTCTTGCGTCGTCCGAAAAACCCCATGTGTCCGATATAACCCAGGGTTACTCTAGTGACCTTATTTCACTACACTCCTCCCCCTCAATTCCTAGACCACTGCCACACAAGGGGGATACACATGGCTCTCTTGAAACCATTACTCAGCTTGTTTTTGCCTCTTCGCCACTAAAGTGAAAATACAGAGCTCCCTCAAGCTGGGGATTGAACCCACGACCTCCAGGAAAGTAGTCAGACACTTTAACCACGTCACTAAAGAGCTAGCCCTGTCTCATCGAATCCCAGCAGAAAGAGATTGATTTGCAGCTCTTCACAATTTATGTGCTATAATTTTATCCACCCGTAATAATGGCTCACGGTTACAATATAACAATTCTTAAGCAACAAGTTATTGAGAAAGGTTCATATGGGGCTGTCAATGTCCTTTCTGTCATTGTGCTTGGTTGTGAATCACTAGGGCAGTGTGAAAGAAACAAACTGAAGGGCCGCCATGAAATTGAGCTGTGTTTACCTGACCCTTTAAAATTAATTGGAAATTCAGCAATGTTGCATCTAACATGTACATTAATCATTTGATTGCCATATTTCTTGCACTCTAAATAGACATATGAATGTAACAGACCTGTTTTATAAAAAAGCTTTTCTTTGCTGACATATTTCAGGGATGCCTTGCGTTCCGAAGCATTTTCTCGTCTGAAGCCCTTTTGTGTTCAGCTTACCCGCGAACACACTCGGGAAAATATTGCAAGGCTTTTTACTGCTTTGCAATCTGTGGACATTGTATACCTTCAAGATCTCCAAGAATATGTCATCTTTCCATTAAGAATTATTCTTAAACATCCAAAGAAAAGGTATTGGTGATTAGTGTTTTTAATAATTTACTATTTTGTTGAATAATCTGAATATCACTGCTTATAAAAGGAAAAATGTTTTGCAAATTATGTCATCATACGTTAATCATGGGAAACAGTTTATTCCAGAACCTGTATTGATATTTCTTTAAAGGCCAGGTTAATCCTTCTTCATAATTGCCACCCCAGCCACCAATCCCCCCGCATCAATCTGGGATTTTATACCCCTAGGTACTTAAACCCTACTGTGGTCACCTTGTTTCGAAGCACGGACGCTTACACGCTGATAATCAATACACTAGAGCAGAAAAAAAAATTGCTTTTAGCGATTTTTCAGCTGGTTGTGGCTAAAGATAAGAATTTATTGCAGACAAATTCACAGAGTGGAAGACTTCCTGAAGGGGCCAGACATTTCCTAAACAAGACCTTAAACAAAACAAACATATGTTTTTTTGCGTTATAAGAAGGCTTTATTGAAAAGAAAAAAACAGTATTCAACCCTTTCCAGATTTGCTGTCGTGCACAATTTTATTCCAGAACTCTTATTAAGATAAATAAATATAAATACATAAATAAATGTGTTTTAAAATATTCTATTTATATTCAAGATAAACCTCATGCTCTGACATGTAATTGAGCTTCGCTCTGTGAAAAGGGGGTTTAATGCATGTGCGTCAAGTGTCGTCCCAGATTAGCCTGTGCAGTGCGCACGACACTTTCTGCTTTTATGGAATTTTTCACTTGAAGGAAGACTCTTCTTAACAATAATCCAGTTTAGGCGGAAAGTGCCGTCCCTGAATAGACTGTGCGGACTGCACAGGCTAATCTGGGACGACTTTTTACGCACATGCTCAATTTCATTTCTTTATATTCATTATTGTACACAACCCTGACTATTGCAGCTCTCAGGACCTCTATCTTGACCTTTACGCATGCATGGAATATGTATTGGGTCACACCAAGGTCACTAGATGGGACTTGTTCCACGACGTCTTCCACACGGCCACCACCATGCTGTCCTGTCCTACAGACCAGAGCAAAGGTGAATACCTGCTATTGCTGAACACATATGAGCCTTGCTCTGAAAAGCAGGTTTAGTGTATGTGCATAAAGTGTTGTCCCAGATTAGCCTGTGCAGTCCGCACAGGCTGATCAGGGACGACACTTTCCCCCTAAACTGGAAAAATAGCTTACAAGCAAAAAGTGTGGTCCCTGAATAGCCTGTGCCGACTGCACAGGCTATCTTGGACAACACTTTACGCACATGTATTTAACCCCCTTTTCACAGAGCGAGGCTCATATATATGTGTCAGAACAAAAACGGTGTTGAATATTTTATGAAGAAAGCTAGCCCCTTAGTATCACAATTGTATCCTACAGACCAGAGCAAAGGTGAGTATGTGCTAGTTCTTCATATATATTTGTCAGAACAATCATTTTGAAGAATAATTTTACAACGATAGCTTACCCCTAAGTATGAACATTTTGTTCTTAGCTATAATATCAGTCTAAGCTAGACCTACACCCGTCTTTAAATTTATCTTTACACTGTAACTAATAAAAAGCACATGACGACTTCTTAGCCATGAAGACTCTTTGTAAACAGACCACATTATGAGTTTGTTGTTCAAATATTTAATATGTAATTATAAATGCATGTTTTGTTTCATTGTTATTTGTAGAGAATATTTAAATAAAATGCAATGGAAAACATGACCGGTGATAAGAAATTAAATAAGTAATTCAGACAATGTTGAAACATGCATGAATATTGTAAAAAAGAATTTTTAACCAGGTTTTCCGAAGGAAAAAACTGGTTATTAGATTGGCGAATGCGGGCGAACTGGCGGGCGGGCGGAACAAGCTTGTCCGGGCCATAACTATGTCGTTCAGTATCAGATTTTAAAATCATTTGGCACATTAGTTCACCATCATTGGACGGTGTGTCGCGCGTAAGAATTACGTCAATATCTCCAAGGTCAAGGTCACACTTTGAGTTCAAAGGTCAAAAATGGCCATAAATGAGCTTGTCCGGGCCATAACTATGTCATTCATCAAGGGATTTTGAAATCATGTGGCACATTTGTTCACCATCATCGGACGGTGTGTNGTCAGTTGTTCAATAGACATAAAATGTAATAAGTGTGTGGAGCCAACTAAATGCACATTTCTCAAACGATAAAAATATGTCATAACCCATAAGTGCAAGACTTTGTTCATGCCAAATCTTCTCAACCACTGCTACTCTTGCACTTAAACAAATTGTCTTGATTCGTTTCATACACCAATGAAATGCTGAGAAAAGCTATTGAATTCTTTGTGTTTCACAGCGTGGTACAACAGCTCTACGGGGTCATGTGCCTACCCCTGCTGGGTCACTCGGTGTCACTGCTGCTGAACATCGCCGAGATGGAGCGCGCTCGCAACCTGCGCATACTGGCCATGGAGTGCCTGCTGGACTTCAGTCAGGCCGATTCCAAGAGTGAGAACTTAACTAGCTGAGTCATGCGAAAATGGGTCTTATGCCATATGCGGCCAGGCTAGCTCCAGACCAGCCTGCGCATCCTCGCAGTCTGGTCAGGAGCTATGCTGTCGGCTTATGCGACCAGGAAACCTTGCATGGCTTTAGCGGAAAGCCTTGCTCCTGACCAGACTGCGGGATTGCTGTTTTGGAGCTGCGCTCGCTGCATATGGCATAAGACTGCTCATTTTCACATGACATGGCTCATATAACATGTAATGGGTGATACTTTTATTGTCCCCTACTTGTTTCACCCGAGGGGACTTATGGTT
Organism: Dreissena rostriformis; assembly: GCA_007657795.1. Classification (NCBI taxonomy): domain Eukaryota; kingdom Metazoa; phylum Mollusca; class Bivalvia; order Myida; family Dreissenidae; genus Dreissena; species Dreissena rostriformis. The sequence goes on along the minus strand of VMBQ01004289.1, from coordinate 30,985 downwards.
TGTGCTCTGTCTGTCTGTCTGTCTGTCGGTCAGTCTGTTACACTTTTCTGGATCCTGCGATAACTTTAAAAGTTCTTCATATTATTTCATGAAACTTTAAACATGGACAGACGGCAATATGGAGATTATGCACGTCATTTCATTTTGTTCCTAAGTCAAAAATTCTGGTTGCTATGGCAACAAATATAAAAAAAGCAAAAAAATCTGACAATGGTGGAGCTGGTAGGGGACATAATTGCTTGGCAATAGTCTTGTTGCATAAATCTTTCAAGAAAAGTTAAAGGTCTGATTTTCATGAAAAATATAACACATGTCTGTTATGCATTAAATCAATTCATGCATTTGCTCATATGTCTATTGTTTCTGTAACAAAGTTTTACAAATTTATAAATAATTCAAGAATAATACACTCTTATTCATTTAGATTGAAAACGTTCAACTTAAGCAAAGTAACACGCCGTACTCTTAGGCCATTTACATGAAGAAGTTTATAATACATTGTTTATTTCCCATAAACAATAATGTTAAAAGAAATATATGAAAAATTGAAGAACGGTTAATTTAATTACTTGTGATCATTAATAATATTTAAAGGCCATTGGTCACTGAAATTGAAAAATATTAAAAGCCCATTGGTCATTGAAAATGAAGAATATTAAAAGGCTATTGGTCATTTAAATTCATGAATCTTTATTTATATTATCACTGTTACGAGTAAAATTAAGTAATGTTCTTAACCCTTTGCATGCTGGGAAATTTGTCATCTGCTAAAATGTCGTCTGCTGAATTTCTAAAATTAGCATTTTCTTAGTGTTTTTTTCAAAGAATACTATCAGAATAGCAAACAGTTTGGATCCTGATGAGACGCCACGTTCTGTGGCGTCTCATCTGGATCCAAACTGTTTGCAAAGGCCTTCAAAATCCAGTTCCAGCGCTCAAAGGGTTAATAATGTGTGTACATTTCAGTGAGCACATGCACAAAGGCTGACATTGGGAACATGTACGCCTCATTTCTGCCTGGGATCTCTGTAACACTGTGCAAGATCATCACAGGGGACACAAAACAGGGATACGCAGTCACCTCAGTATGTGTGCACCAAGAAAACTTTATATAGAGCAGACGCGGTATTGTGCATGTATTGGGATGAAGTGTTTGAGTAAAATGTAAAATGTTCAAAATTAATAGTTAAGTATTGTTTTTTCCTCTATGTAATTCTGGTGCTTGGGAAATGCGCCATTTCCAATCAGTTTTAACCTACCTGTCAGCCTTACCCTCTTAATGTTGACTGGTTACAATTTCAATCTCTAGGTTTAAAAGCCTAGGAGTTTATTTATGTATTTAACCAGATATTAATGTAGGGGAAATAAAGCAAAATTTCTAGATTTTTACAATATGTTTCAACAAACTATGTCAAACATATGACCTTTTGAGAGACTGATAGTGTTGTATATTTGTGTTGTGTTTTTCGTTGACAGAAGGCCATCTATGTGTGGATGCGGATAGTGAGTCTGGTGATGGATGATAGACTGCTGGAGATCTACAGAAACAAGCAGAACAGCAAGTCACAGCAACAGAGTGAGTAGTCATAGCAACAGAGTGAGTAGTCACAGCAACACAGTGAGTAGTCACAGCAACAGAGTGAGTAGTCATAGCAACAGAGTGAGTAGTCATAGCAACAGAGTGGGTAGTCTCATAGCAACAGAGTGAGTAGTCATAGCAACAGAGTGAGTTGTCATAGTAACAATAATTATTTTGGCACTGTTTAATAACAATCTAAAAAGTACTAAAAAGTTAAACAATAAAAAAGTATAAAGGGAAAATGCGGCTTCTGACTTTCTTTATTAACATTTCATTTGCCCGCTTTGATGATTATCTCCGGAAATATTTCCGTTGACATATATGCTCAGACAGGGAAAGGTTCATAGTCAATAATCTGATAACTAGCAAAATGTTAACACTCAGTCATTTTGACTTGACAAGTATATTAACAGGAAACACATTACTCACTATTTAAAAGAAGAGAGTCTGGATTTGCAGTTTGGGAAACTGAGATAAAATAAAAAGTAATTGACTTCTACAAATAATAAATTGTATCATTGGATTTCCTGAAAAACAACAGTTTTAGCTGGACTATATATATAGTGGAGCTATCCTACTCAGCCCGGCATCGGCGTGAGCGTGAGCGTTGGAATGTTAAAGTTTGCATTCCACCTCAAATATTTTCTATGTCCCTTGACATATAAGCACTAGAACCTTGAAACTTACACACATGGTAGCTATGAGCATATGTGCGACCCTGCACTATTTGAAATTTTGATCTGACCCCTGGGTCAAAAGTTATGGGGGTTGGGGTGGGGCCAGGTCAGAGATTTTCGCTCATATTTATGTCCCCAGTCTAAACAGGGCCACACCCACCCAAAATTGCCTTTTACTATAATTTCTTCTCATTTCTACACGGATTCACTTCAAATTGATACAGAACTTCTCTAATTACAATACGGTCAATCTCATCTATGCATGGCCCCATTACCAACCCTGGGGCGCGCTGCCCACATAGGTCACGCCCTCCCAAAATCGCCTTTTACTATAACTTCTTCATTTCTACACCAATTCACTTCTAATTAATACTGAACTTCTCTTATGACAATATGGTCAATCTCAACTATGCATGGTCCCATTACCAACCCTGGGGCACACCTAGGTCAAACATTCAGCGTGGGGATACCCATCGGCCTCTGCCGCCCCATTAACAACCCTGGGGCACACCTAGGTCAAACATTCAGCAAGGGGATACCCGTCGGCCTCTGCCGCGCCATTTCTAGTTTTGGCTATGTTCAACTTTAATTTAAAATAGCAAGAAATTCTGGAATGATAATGAATATTGGCGGTAGACACCATGTTTACAATTTAATACATTGGTCTAAATAACATCTTACTGGATAACTTGTGGCCGTATTCAACTTCAAATTGTACTGTCTTAAGTTAGATGAACCTATGTGTAGATTAAGAAAACCGAGGGCATTTAAAGAAGTACAAAATCTGTTGTTAAATCACTAAGAATTTCCTTTATTATTTGATCCGCTCATACAAAAATAAGTCTTATGCCATTATCGCAGTCTGATCAAGAGCTAAACTGTACGCTTTAAAGTCACGTAAGGTTTCATGATCTCAATAGCAGACCTGGTAGCTCCATACCAGACTGTGTGAATGCTCAGACTGGTCTCAATAGCAGACCTGGTAGCTCCATACCAGACTGTGTGAATGCTCAGACTGGTCTGGAGCTACGCTGGCTATCTATGGCATAAGACCTATTTTCGCATGACATGTCACATGTTTTTCATAACTTTCCCACCTACAGAGCAGCTAGATGAGCGTCTGGCTGGGCTGGTGGTTACCCGTGACAACGGTTGGCTGGCATCTACCAGTGATAACCTGTGTATCCTGGTCAAGCAGGTGACCAACGTGCGGAGTCATTGTAACTGGCGTGTCAGACTGGGCCTGGTGGAGTGTGCTGAACACTTGCTGCTGCACTGTAACAGGTAGGTACACTGACCACAGTGCCTGGTTGCTCAAAACTTAAACGGCCAGTTAAGGTAACAGTCCTGTTAACTTCAGACCAAAAATCATCATTAAAATGAATATGAAACAGAATAATACCCAACAAGAAAGAGCAGTCAAGCATTTATCACCTACTTCTAATTAGATTCAGTACTTTAGCACTAAGCCTGATAAGAGACATTATTAAAAAAAAATGCCCCAATAAGAAACAATAATTAATAAAGTATGTCATAGACCCCATAAAGATACATTAGTCAATCCCTGACCCCTCCACATGTCTCTCTCTAGTTCCATGAAGGCCTGCGTGCCCCACTTCCTGGAGATCCTGGTCTCTCTGATCAGTGACGAGTACTCCAAGGTTGCCGAGGGCAGCAGACACGCGCTGGAGCTCTTCTCTACCAGCCAGGCGGTCGACCAGCAACACAGGCTCACCGAGCTACTGGAGGACAACATGCTCAAACTCACCACATCCCTGCCTAGGCAGATACAGACTGCAGGTAGGGCGCTAAGGCTTGTTTTCATATTAGCTGTGCTATTGGAAAATGGGGCTTAATGCATGTGTGTAAAAGTCTCAGTCTGCACAGACTTATCAGGGACCACACTTTCCGCCTTAACTGGATTTTCGATAAAAAGAGACTTCATTTAAACTTCCTTTAAATGCCATAAAAGCTGAAAGTGTCGTCCCTGATAAGCCTTTGTGGACTGCACAGGTTAATCTGGGACGACACTTCATGTGCTTGCATTAAGCCCTATTTTCCGAGAGCAAGGTTTATGTGGAATAAAGACAGATATAGAGGTATGGGATGTCAGTCTCTGCAACAGGCTGTCGGCCTATGGACAAACCCAGTTAGACATCATGAGATCAAGGAATCATTTTGAGGATACTGGCCCTCATTGTGAGAGAATATTTCAAGTTTAGTAATGATGTGTAATTGATTGGCCGGTAAATTTAAATTTGGAACATTAATAGTTTACTAGAATAACCAAACCTTTTTGCTAGTAATGGTTTTCAACTTTCGTGGAGACTGAGTTTTTGAGTATTTTGCATGTTCCTTACATTTATATTGTCAAAGTACATGTCAAAGTACATGTCAGTGTCCGGCTGAAACTTTGTCGTGCATGAAGAGATTTCAAAATAAATCTGTACAAATGACTATCATATCAAGCTGACCTGTTACATGGAAAACCATGTTGCTTTTTTCAAGTCACTTTGAGTTTGAGCATATTTATTTTATTGCCCATTACTTTGACTTGCATGCAGTCTTGGCATTATTTTTCGAGGCACTAGCCCGATCGGGCTACCAGCTTGGAAATTTCACTAGCCCGAATCAATTTTAACTCGCCCGAATTAAAGTTATAATTCTGTAACATTTGTAACTATGTCAGTCTTGGACCTAACCCACTCCATCCGGTAATAATACTAGTTATAGAGTCTAGGATCAACTTACTACACTGTTCAATAAGCATCTACTCAATGAGTGCCCAATGGAGATTACCGATTCAGTTCTGAATAAGCTTCTATAGCAGGGATGTCAATTGTCCCAAATGTGAAATCCGGAAAATTAGACTGAGGGTCTGGGGCCGCATGTCCCCAACCACGATAAAGGGCAGAGCTCCCCAGCCCTAACTTATTGTACTTTTTTTTAGTCTTTCTAGTTGCAATTACTGGTAAATATTTATTCTTTAATCTGATCTTGTCAACTATTTGTTACACATCAACCGAAACTGGTGACTCGAGGATACAATGCAAAATAGTATACACCAGACCATTAATCACCGCATGTGTATTCGTAATTGTATAGAAAATGTTACAAAGAACGTCGAAAATAAAAAATTAAATAATTAAAATCGACGAAAAATACTGTATCCGAAAAAAGAATGTCCGAAAGATGTACGTGTTTTGCACATGAAATAAAATGTGCATATCGTTTAGTTTCAAACAATGAAAACAAGTTTCCTAGCAAATACGTAATTACAATATGCTTAGCAGATAGTGCAGTGCTTTACTTTGCAAATCGATCGCTTAAAATATTTAAAGATGGCGGACATTGTAAGATTTTCGCAAAGCACCGAGGATTTTTCGTCAGTAACTGTTCATGTCCGCGCCATCACCAGCCAATCAAAAATCAATAAATAAAATACCTGGCACAATCGGTACCGAGCGAAAATTTCCGGAATGCAGAGGAAGCAATAACTATAGGAAGCTATTTCAGACATGTTACTAAGTTCGGACACGAAAAAGCACTCGACCGATCGGGCTACCGGCTTGGAATTTTCACTCGACTGATGCAAAAATCAATTGACTCGGTCGTCGGTTGAGTGGGTTACGTCCAAGACTGGCATGATGGGACTAAGCAATAAATTGGCACAAACAATAATAATATCTGGACAAAAAGACTCGGGCTGTTTTTGTGTGCATATTTTGTTAAACACATATTATTTAGATTTTTTTATTATTGTATAAAATGTGTGCATGGTTAAGTGCCCATTACCTGAATATAGTGATTGTTTATCAGTTTTCCAATAGACATTGTATAATACGCTAATAAGTCAGTGCCATGTTTTTCAGAGGAAGAAGACAAACTGTCACTGCTCAATTTGCTGATTGGCTACCTGGGCTTGTTAGGTAAGCACAATTTCACTTGTTAAAAATTAAGAAAGGAACAATTTTTATGCCCCCTTTTTCAAAAAAAAGGGTATATAGTTTTTGGCCTGTTTGTCTGTCTGTCATTCTGTCTGTCCAAAACTTTGACCTATCTTAAAGTTTGGTCATAACTTTTGCAATATTGATCATAGCAACTTGATATTTGGCATGCATGTGTATCTCATTGAACTGCACATTTTGATTGGTGAAAGGTCAAGGTCATCCTTCAAGGTCAAAGGTCAAGAAAAATAATTGTTCAAAGCGGGGAAGTAGGGGGCATTGTGTTTCTGACAAACACATCTCTTGTTTGTATTGTGCTATGAGATATAGTTTGATAAACTATAAGAAAATGTGTCATTATCCAAACTGACATTATTTTCATGTCCCTCAGTCTATCCCAGTCTATACTGGGGGACATCTTGTTTTTGCCCTGTCTGTTTGTTGGTGTGTTTGTTGGTTTGCCTCAAACTTTAATATTTGCAATAACGTTTGCATATTGAACATAGCAACTTGATGGTGAAAGGTCAAGGCCATTTTTCAAGGTCAAAGGTCAAATATATGGGTCAAAACGGCTCAAACTTTAACATTTGCCATAACTTTTGCAATATTGAAGATAGCAACTTGATATTTGGCATGCATGTGTATCTCATGGAGCTGCACATTTTGAGTGGTGAAAGGTCAAGGTCATCCTTCAAGGTCAAAGGTCAACTATATGGGGGGACATAGTGGTTCACAAACACATCTTGTTTTACTTTATATTGTTTTCATATGACTATAAAACTAGTTTTAACACCCTGAAGCCTGTTTTCCGGGAAGAACCAGTTCCTGTGTATTTTAGAAAATAGAAATTCTGACTGAGTGGGGATTAAACCTGTGATCTCCCAGTCTCATATAGATATTATTTTCATTGCACTGTAGCGACCTTTAATTTAAGACTGACCCCTGAAAGTCCAGAGCAGGTTGAAGGTTAAATACAAGTAATGAATGAGGCTCATCATGGGAAAATGGGTCTTGTGCCATATGTGGCCACCATAGCACCAGACAAGCCTGTCCATTGGTGCAGTCTTTTCAGGAGCTAAAATGTCGGCTAATAAGACCAGTAAACCTTGCTGGATTTTAAAGCCAACAGGATAGCTCCTGACCAGACTGAAAATGCGCAGGCAGATCTGAGATATGCTGGATGCATAGACATAAGACCCAATTTCCCACAACGCGACTCAAATACAGTCCAGTGTAATTAACACGGTGATTATGTCTGCAGGTACCAAGGTGCAGAGCATGTTTCTGTGGCTGCCCATATTTGGCCAGCGTAGCACCAGACAAGCATGCACAGTGGTGCATTCTTGTCAAGAGCAACCCTGTCTGCTTATGAGACCAAGAAACCTCGTGGGGACTTTATAGCCGACAGGGTAGCTCCTGACCAGATGGTGTGAATGTGTAGGCTGGTCTGGCACTATCCAGGCTCCTTGCCTCATATGGCATAAGACCCATTTTCGCACAACGCGACTCAAATACAGTCCAGTATAATTAACACAGTGATTATCTCTGCAGGAACCAAGGTGAGGTCCATGCTGCTGTCCCTGCCCCATCTCAAGCGTCTCTCACTGGCCTTGCTTCAGATCCTGGAGCTAGAGTGCACTGATATGAAGATTGTGGAGGAACGCACATGTATCACCGGACATGGTAGGTAGCGTACTAGAGATTGGGTACTAACAGTGTTCCTGATGGAAATTATGTCTTGTGTTATGAAGTGTTGCTGATCATTTCTAAAAAATAATTTGCTTAACAATTCTGAATGTCTTAAGGTTTTTTGTGGAGTGATTTTAAGAAATTCATTTCATTATGCAACCTTTTGCTTTCATGCCCCCTGTGTTGGTATATTGCTTCCCACCTGTCTGTCTGTTGCTCATTAACATGGTGTTAACTAAAAAACATATTGCAGCCTGTTGAATTGCTTTCTGGTGCCTTAATTGTGGGGGATAGAAATAATTTAAAATTGGTTTAAGTTTGTGTGTGGGTGGCATACTTGTTCGACACACAACTATTGTTTGCCACTGAAATATAATCCAATGATTGGTCAACACAGTGGTTGTAGTCCCATAAAGCTATGAACCGCCCTCTGGGAAACTTGGTTTTAATGCATGTGCTTAAAGTGTCATCCCAGATTGGCATGTGCAGTGTGCACAGGCTTATCAGGGACGACACTTTCCGCTTCATTTGTATTATTTGTTGAAAGGAAGTCTTTTTGTAGCAAAAATACAGTTTCTGGGACAACACTTTATCCACACTCATTAAGCCCTGTTTTCCTAGAGCAAGGCACTTATGCAGGTTACCTTGACCTTGACTTCAGGGAGCAGTGCCATGTCCTCAGGGGCCACCAGTATTGTCCGTCCTCGCAAGTACTTCAAGCACTTCCACAACGAGCGTATCTACGACAAGGTGCGAGGGGTGTGTCAGTTGCTCGGTTACTACGGCGACCTGCAGGTGCTCCTCGACCACTTCCTGGACATCTTCCACGAGACCAGCCTGTTCAGGCTGCAGGCCACACTCATCATGAATGAGATCATGTTGGGAACAACTGGGGAGACTGGTAAGGGACCTAGAGAAGCCTCGCTCTGGGAAAACGGGGTTTAATGCATGCAATACAGGATCATCCCAGGTTAGCCTGTGAAGTCCACACAGGCTAGTACCGGTATACACTTATTGCTTTTTAAGTGGATTACTATGCGGACTGCACAGACTAATCTGGGATGACACTTTAGGCACATGAATTAAGCTCAGTTTTCCCAGAATGGGGCTCAATGAGAGCATGTTGAGAACAACTGGAGAGACCAGTAAGGGATCTTGGCTTGTAGTAAGTATTCACTGACAGTGCATTTTTATGCCCCCTCTTGGGTGGCATATAGCAATTCAACTGTCTGTCCGTCTGTCTGTCCGTCCGTCCGAAAACTTTAACATTAGTCATAACTTTTGCATTATTTAAGATAGCAACTTGATATTTGGCATGCATCTGTATCTCATGGAGCTGCACATTTTGAGTGGTGAAAGGTCAAGGTCATCCTTCAAGGTAAAAAAAATAAAAAAAAATATAAAAAAATCAAAGCACCACATTAGGGGGCATTGTGTTTCTGACAAACACATCTCTTGTGTAATTATATCTTTCGCTTTAAAGCAGATAAAGATTTACTGGAATCACCATGGATGTCCGTCTGTCTTTCTGTCTGTTTGTAGACATCAATTTGTGTTGAGAAATTCTTCCAAAACTGTCAGTTTTCAACATTTAACATGGCATGCATTGTTTCATATGATAAGAGGTTTTCATGTTTGCTTTTTATGATGCTACAGTAAATATGACAAACGTTTATCCCCTTTTTGGTCCAAGATTGTCTTTGAGAAATTCGTATTAATAAAGATTTTATTAGCAAAAATCTTTGAACCAAAAGGTTAAAAGGTTTTTTCTTGGTACTTTACATGGAATAGTTACATATTTATCAAGACCTAGGGGTTAAACTGGAAACATCCAGGGCATCAAATAGTTTCTATAGACTTTTATACCAAAATAACTTTTATAAGCATTTTTTTGCTATGAAACCACAAATGCCAAAGGTTTCATATCTTTTGGTATCAGACATGTTGTTGTGGTTATCTACTTAACGTGTTCACATCGTGCCCTTGGGGTAAAAACTTGTCAAGCTCCTGGGTCAATTTTATTTTAGTTACAGCTTGATACATATTACAAGGGTAATAACTGCTACTTGGAAGCTCTAGAGAAAACCCATCTTTATTCTTCAATTAACCCTTTGAGCGCTGGAACCGGATTTTGAAGGCCTTTGCAAACAGTTTGGATCCAGATGAGACGCCACAGAACGTGGCGTCTCATCAGGATCCAAACTGTTTGCTATCCTGATAGTATTCTTTGAAAAAAATCGAAGAAAATGCTAATTTTAGAAATTCAGCAGACGACATTTTAGCAGACGACAAATTTCCCAGTATGCAAAGGGTTAATTCATTTCTACATATGGTAAGTATACACCTATAAGTTACTGATGCTTACTTTATTTCTTCAAATACTTTTCATGACTTGTTGTGGCAAGGGTACAGAAGTATTTGTGTATTCAGGTAGACTAGAGCTTCCCTTAATAAAGGAAACCATGTCGTTTCAAGTATTTAACATATTATTTCAGCATACACCAACAACTCGAAGAATGGTAAGAGCTGGCAGACACATGGCAAGGATGAGCTGTCCTCTGTTGTCAGGTATTCAATCTTATAGCTACACATATGTTGATTGTGAAATGTATGTTATAATGACAAATATTTGGTTGAACAAAGATGTGTTACTCTCCATTCCTGTTAGAGACAGTAAAAATGTGCCTCAGTTTCTTTCTAGACATGTAGATTTTCATCTGTCCGTAAGATTTGTTAGTGTGTCACTTAAAATGTTAGCAGCTGGAGTTATGAAAGTGTGTACATATTCACCAACTTGTGAGCTTGCACACCTGGGTATTTTGGTGTACATGTTAGCACTGACACATTTGCATCTTGTACATTTATCGATTCATTTGTTAAATATATGCATTTTATCTTCTTTGATTTTATGATTATCTTTTCACAGAATGTTAGTTGATGAGTACCTAAGTCCAGTGAACTTTGACCTGGTGACCTCAATGACCTCACAGTCTGGGAAGGTTCAGTCATTGGAACAGCAACTGAGACACCTGGCCATTACAAACACCTCCCCAGAAAACGATTTATCAGCTGCCAAACTGAACCGCAATATTTCACAGATTTCTCTGTTTTTGGAAGGATTTGGTAACTTTGCAAAAGTAAGCCTGTTGAAGATTTGAAAGATTTTCATGATAATTTGTATTGCATTATGGTCAATACCGAATGTATTTGAATATTGCCTTTACTTTATGCACAGTAAAGTCTGCATCCTGGAGCAATTATTGTGCCATTTCTTACCATGTAGTGTCACAATAATAGTTATTACATGTAATGCTATGAAAATTCCCGCTGTGTGCATTGATTTTTTCGTGAGCCAGCTAAAGCTAAAGTCAAGGACAACATATTCTGCTTTTATGGTATTTTTATGTTTAAAGGAAGTCTCTTCTTAAAGAATTTCCCGTTTAAGCGTAAAGTGTCATCCCTGATAAGCCGGTGCGGACTGCAAAGGCCAATCTGGGACAACACTTTACGTACATGCATTAAAACCTGTTATCCCAGAGGGCCGCTCATATATTTGTGAATGCAGATCTTGAAGACTGGGTTTGAGCCCCTGTTGATGTCGGCCCTATATCCGATGTTAGAGAAGCTGGGAGACGAGTCAGCCGTCATCTCCAATACAGCATTCATAGCCCTCTGGGATGTCTGCCACGCATGTAGATACAAGTAAGATTTGTGTCAGGTTTTATGTCATCCCTAATACAGCGTTCATAGCCCTCTGGGATGTGTGCCACGCATGTAGATACAAGTAAGATTTGTGTCAGGTTTTATGTCATCTCTAATACAGCGTTCATAGCCCTCTTGGATGTCTGCCACGCATGTAGATACAAGTAAGAGTTGTGTCAGGTTTTATGCAGTGAGGATCTATGTCACAAAAGTTATTTCAGTTTTGATTAAGTTTTAAGATAATGAAAAGTAGTAANAACCCTTTGAGCGCTGGAACCGGATTTTGAAGGCCTTTGCAAACAGTTTGGATCCAGATGAGACGCCACAGAACGTGGCGTCTCATCAGGATCCAAACTGTTTGCTATCCTGATAGTATTCTTTGAAAAAAATCGAAGAAAATGCTAATTTTAGAAATTCAGCAGACGACATTTTAGCAGACGACAAATTTCCCAGTATGCAAAGGGTTAATTCATTTCTACATATGGTAAGTATACACCTATAAGTTACTGATGCTTACTTTATTTCTTCAAATACTTTTCATGACTTGTTGTGGCAAGGGTACAGAAGTATTTGTGTATTCAGGTAGACTAGAGCTTCCCTTAATAAAGGAAACCATGTCGTTTCAAGTATTTAACATATTATTTCAGCATACACCAACAACTCGAAGAATGGTAAGAGCTGGCAGACACATGGCAAGGATGAGCTGTCCTCTGTTGTCAGGTATTCAATCTTATAGCTACACATATGTTGATTGTGAAATGTATGTTATAATGACAAATATTTGGTTGAACAAAGATGTGTTACTCTCCATTCCTGTTAGAGACAGTAAAAATGTGCCTCAGTTTCTTTCTAGACATGTAGATTTTCATCTGTCCGTAAGATTTGTTAGTGTGTCACTTAAAATGTTAGCAGCTGGAGTTATGAAAGTGTGTACATATTCACCAACTTGTGAGCTTGCACACCTGGGTATTTTGGTGTACATGTTAGCACTGACACATTTGCATCTTGTACATTTATCGATTCATTTGTTAAATATATGCATTTTATCTTCTTTGATTTTATGATTATCTTTTCACAGAATGTTAGTTGATGAGTACCTAAGTCCAGTGAACTTTGACCTGGTGACCTCAATGACCTCACAGTCTGGGAAGGTTCAGTCATTGGAACAGCAACTGAGACACCTGGCCATTACAAACACCTCCCCAGAAAACGATTTATCAGCTGCCAAACTGAACCGCAATATTTTACAGATTTCTCTGTTTTTGGAAGGATTTGGTAACTTTGCAAAAGTATGATAAGCCTGTTGAAGATTTGAAAGATTTTCATGATAATTTGTATTGCATTATGGTCAATTCTGAATGTATATGAATATTGCCTTTACTTTATGCAAAGTAAAGTCTGCTTCCCGGAGCAAATATTGTGCCGTTTCTTACCATGTAGTGTCACAATAATAGTTATTACATGTTTTCATGAAGGTATAGTGGTGTACTTTGAGTTGATATGAAAACACGACTGTTCAGGTTCGATCCTTTAATTCAACTGCCCGTCAACAACAGCAGAAATATATATGACGTCAAATCATAATAATAATAACGTGCTAATTCGCGGCAATTGTTAGTTAACGCTTCGTTTAAAATCTCATATAATATTCACGATACATGTAATGCTATGAAAATTCCTGCTGTGTGCATTGATTTTCTCATGAGCCAGCTAAAGCTAAAGTAAAGGACAACATATTCTGCTTTGATGGTATTTTTTTTTCTTTAAAGGAAATCTCTTCTTAAAGAATCTCCAGTTTAAGCGTAAAGTGTCATCCCTGATAAGCCGGTGCGGACTGCAAAGGCTAATCTGGGACGACACTTTACGTACATGCATTAAAACCTGTTATCCCAGAGTTCGGCTCATATATTTGTGAATGCAGATCTTGAAGACTGGGTTTGAGCCCCTGTTGATGTCGGCCCTATATCCGATGTTAGAGAAGCTGGGAGACGAGTCAGCTGTCATCTCCAATACAGCATTCATAGCCCTCTGGGATGTGTGCCACGCATGTAGATACAAGTAAGATTTGTGTCAGGTTTTATGTCATCTCTAATACAGCGTTCATAGCCCTCTGGGATGTCTGCCACGCATGTAGATACAAGTAAGAGTTGTGTCAGGTTTTATGCAGTGAGGATCTATGTCACAAAAGTTATTTTAAGTTTTGATTTAAGTTTTAAGATAATGAAAAGTAGTAATATAATGATACATGTATCAATCTTTGATCAACCTCTTAGGCCTTGTCCTTTTAGCCTTTTGTACATCTTAGTTTTTTGTGCGTTTTATGCCCTCAATCATTTGAAATCATGAGTTCAAACCTCTCTTGTAGGGTTCTTTTTCAAAATCACCAAGTACAGGTTCTACTGAGGAAACGGACTAAAGTGAACCACATTTTGGAAAAGGCTTTTTGCATTGTGAATCTAAACTAATTTATTTATAATAAAAAAATGACTGTTTGCTGAGGGTTATTGTCTTAGGTAATTTGTCCCATGACTTTTTAGGACTTAACTTTCATATGTATTTAAGGATTTTGAAATTACTGTGCACAAATGTTATAATATATGAATCTGTGTATCTGTCATAAGACATAGATCTGTACTGTAAAAGTCCTGGTCTTATTTTGACGTAACTGTCAAACTATAGCTCTTACTGTTTAAGCCAGGGGTGTGATTTCTCCAGTGACTAAATTGCTTCACAAATAGCTCTTAATTTTAATGGATCTGTTTATTCATGAAGAGTAACTTGAGACCTTTCCAAAATCACAACCCTGCCAAGCTCTGCATGACAGCATGTGTGTAAAGTGTTGTCCCAGATTAGCCTGTGCAGTCTGCATAGGCTAATCAGGGACAACACTTTATGCTGTTATGGTATTTTTCGTTTAAAAGGAAGTCTCTTCTTAACTAAAACCCATTTAAAGCAGAAAATGTCGTCCCTGATTAGCCTGTGCCAACTGCACAGGCTAATCTGCTACGACACTCTACGCACATGCATTATTCCCTGTTGAATATACAGGTCCATAGACCAGCTGATACGAGAGAATGCAGACTATCTGATGAACTCCATATCCCTGCGTCTGCGTCACCTCGACAGGAACAGGAAGTGCCCGCTGGTGCTCAAGGTCATGTTGCAGTACAGCAGCGCGCAGTTACTGCCCTTGATACAGGACACTGTGCAAGAGGTGAGAGGCCCTTTGCAAAATGGGATACAAGTAATAAAATATTGTAAGGATGTTTTTTTACTCGTTTTATGACATATACATGAAATGGTGTTTTATTATTGTTTTTTTAAATTTTCCGGTTTATTTGCCATTTCATCATTATCATGTAGTAGTTTTTTACAAAGGAATCATAGTTTTTGGATATGTTACGCATGTTGCCCTGCTGTTTGCTTTAAGAAACTTATTTACCAGGTTACCTTTAGATGTTTATTTATAATAGGGAATAGCGTTTAACAGGTGGTTTCCAGTCAATCACTTTATGGCCATTCTTAATTAAACTTGAGGTGAAGCAAGCTTGCACAGAAATCTAGTTTGGGATTGTATGTGGGGGCATGTTTTTTTTCAACACAATTATAATTTTGAATCCAATATGCATATTACAAAGACAAGTTACAAAAACTTAACACAACTTAATCCAGTAAACACAATTTGCAAGTTTCATATATAGTGATGGTTGCTAGGTAAACAGCAGTTTCATAATGGACATAATGAACAAAAATGTGACTTCACACAAAGAGTGCATTGAATCCAATATGCAATTTACAAAGACATGCTCAATCAAGCAAACACAATTTGCAAGTTTCATATATAATGATGGTTGCTAGGTAAACAGCAGTTTGTTAAAATGTAATTATCAAATTCATATATAATGAGAGTTTCTGGGTTAACAACAGTTATTTTTAGCTCGGCTGTTTTCGAAGAGCTGTATTTCATGGAGCTGCACATTTTGAGTGGTGAAAGGTCAAGGTCATCCTTCAAGGTCAAAGGTCAAACAAACTTTTTTTTTTCATGTGTATCTCATGGACTTGCACATTTTGAGTGGTGAAAAGGTCAAGGCAATGATGACCTTCAAGGTCAAAGGTCAAAAAAACAAAATCCAAGCACCCACAGCCAAGCATTGGCATCGGCTCGACGGTGCTCTTGTTGTATATATATAACATTATGAGTTACATACTAGTCTTATAACTGTCCAAAAAACTCCTTTGTTTGATTCACTTGTTGTGTTTGCATAAACATTTAAAGCAAATCTTAGGCTTAGTGGGTGCATGTTGGGTCAAGGCTTAGTGGGGGCATGTTGGGTCAAGGCTTAGTGGGGGCATGTTGGGTCAAGGTCATGGTTACTCAATAGAAAGACAGTTTTAGATCAATAACTTGAGTTTCATGATGATTTTGCGCTGAATATGTGTATGTATGTTTCTTACATTAAAACCTACCTTGAGATAGCATTTGGGGCCAGTCCTGTCAAAGTCAAGGTCACTCTCACTAACAAACAATTACTTAAGTTGGGATGGAGGTATTATTGTGTGCACTGATATTTTGTGTGTAGGTAGCTAATATGTAGACCTAGCTTGGAATTGCTTGAGTCAGAATATTGACTTAAGTATGTTTGCGATACTAGTCCCTGTTTAAATATCCCCAGATCCTAGACTCGCTTGATGACAACTACGCAGATGAGGCGGCCATGTTTATGGGTGTACTCAATGAGCTGGCTAAAGCCGTGGTCAGATGGTTCCCTGATAAACATAAAGACGGGAACCAGAGGAGCCAACAAGGGGCCAGTAAGAGTCAGACAGGCAGCACTGGTTTGGGGCCATCTGCAGGTGATGGGAAAGGGGCTGATACAGGTAATGGGGTCATGGATGGAAATGGAATGATGTGTTGTGAGGGGTGTGGTTGTATGGTGGATGATGATGGTTTCAATAGTGATGTAAAGAGAGTGACGATGAAAATTAGAGGGGACAGAAGAAAAGGGGCTGACAACACAGGGATGGGGGATGGATTGAAGGGGAAACTGGAGGCAGAAGGGGACATGTTTCAAGAGGTGGTGGACATCAACTGTAGTGACAGGGTTCATGTTTACAAGAAGTGTTCCAGTAAGGTCCCTGTGAAGGCAGGTGCAGAGGCTGGTGGAAGTAATGTGTGCCAGAAGTGCTTAAAGATGATGACATTGCCAGAGGACTGTAAGCATGTGGACAATGTGGAGAACCTCATATGTAAGTGCCATGGATCTAGAAATCCAAGTGAAAACCACTTGGGGGTGTCAGGCCAGGGGGTGGGACATGAGGCCCTGGGGGAGGGGGAGGATGTAGTTCAGGGACAGTTTGATGATGTAGAGCCTTTCCTGGATGGGGCCACGTTCTCCCTACCTAACGGTACCACCGAGTGTGAGCGCTGCCGTAAAACACTGCCTGCCAGCCGCTGCGTTCAGTGCATCTTCAAACGCTTTAACATCGTAAAAAACCATCTGAAGGAAAAAGAGGCCAAGGATGCTAAAGACCGAAATTGTGCAAATCCCGGGGAATTACCGGTAACTGAAACTGGTGAGAAAACGTTCTGTAATGCATGTAAACTGAAGGCAGTTGAATCTTCAACCAGCAAACTTGGTGTGGAATCTGAGATGCTGAGTTCTACACCCACAGGAAGTGATGTCACTGCACAGGAAGTAGAAGAGCTGGCGGCCTACTTTACTGATCTCCTGAAATTGGAGAAAGAGTCAGCAGGGGAGTTCACTGAAGAAGACCTTGACAACTTTCAGTGAGTGAACTGTTCTTTTGTATCAAATATAATAGGACCTCCCTCTGGGAAAAGTGGGTTTAATGCATGTGCGTAAAGTGTCTCCTAGATTAGCCTGTGCAGTCGGCACAGGTTAATCTGGGAGGACACTTTCCACTTGTAATGTATTTTTTGTTTAATTACAAGAAGTTTCTTAGTGAAAATCCAGTTTAGACGGAAAGTATCCTCCCTGATTTGCCTGTGTGGACTGTACTGGCTAATCTGAGACGACTTTTTATGCACATCCATTAAACCCGAGTCTCAGAGCAAGACTCAATTGTGTTCTTATAATTATGGTGAATTTTTAGCATGTTTATTACTGATTCATTATGGTATTAAATTTTCAAGTTAAACCTACAAAAATAATTCAAGACTAAGAGCTCTTAAGGTTTTTATCCCCACCTTCTTGTCACTTTTCAGGCCGACCCCAGATGACCATGACCCTGCTGACCCCCCAGAGGTCGCGCCAACCTTGCCCGGGCATGTGGTGGCAGTTCGGGAGGTGATGTTGAGATGTAAACACATCCTGTCCTCACCGCGACCCCAACTGAGACTGCTGGTTCTGGACACGATCATCCACACGTGCCTTGCTTTGTACCCACATCAGGGTGAGTAATTTTGTACCTTTGAATGTTATTTTTGCATACCAACAGGGAATTAAACTAAAACTTTGACCTCAGCTGATTTCCTTTGTTATTTCAGTTCTTCTTGTGTCTTGTGTATAAAACTAGAGTTTTTTTTCCTGAAAATCTCGTGGCAAACCACAAATTTTAAGGGGCATGAGCTTGTGGGCTCATGCTTATCTTCATAATAATTATTATTAACATATACAGTCTTCTCTGTAATATATTTAAACCACTAGCCCGAATTATGATGCTTTACTAGAAACAGACAAAAAATCCAATAGCCCAACTATATAAATTATTTATTTCCAGTAGCCCGAATAACATTTTACCAGGCCCAGGCTGTCCGGCTTAGAGTTAGCATGAAGACTGGATATATCATGCAACATTTTACATTTTATTATATTGTCCAAAGACCCTGCAAAACCAGAAGAATTATTACACAAACTTCATAATCTTTCATAGTCAAATAGGTATTGAATATTTGTTTAAAATGGGAATGTTTACATGTATGTATTTAAATTAATTCAAACATGTTTTAGGGAGTACACTTAATTGGCATAAGTGTTTACAGCGAAGTGCTGTTTGTTGTTCCAGATGAGTTACTGCCCCTGATCCACAAGATCTGGCCTCCGTTCAGTCTGTGCTTTGCTGATGAAGAGAAGCTGGTCACCATCAAGGTCGGTGGGGCAGAGTTGGAGAGTGGAATTTAGTATTGCTGGCTTGATAATCTGTTTATCCTTGTTTTTCAATTGACAGTATGTATAAAGTAAGAATATGTTGAGTCATTTTAGTGAAATATCTAAAACCCCATTCTCAAAAGATCAATTTTTTACATGTTGTTTCACTTTCTAAGACAAATCATCACATTTCATTATTTCCAGACTTGTATTTCACGTAGGCATGACTCATGCTTCACTTATCGTGACTCATGTTAACCTTTTCAAGGTTCATGTTTTACATATTTCCAGACTAATGTGTCACATTTTTCAAGACCATTTTTTCACATTTCAAGACTCATGTTTCACAGTCAATGACAGATGTTTCCCTTTTCAAGGTATGTTTCATCTTTCATGAAAAATGTTTCACATTTCAAGATTCATGTTTCACATTCATATGTCATGTTTCCCTTTTCAAGGTTTAAGTTCAATATTTTTCAAGACTCATGTATCACATTTGAAGACTTATATTTCACATTTCAAGACTCTTTTCACATTTTACAAAACTTAAAACAAAAGATCTTAGTGTTAAACTTATAGCTTTCCTATTTCAGGCTATAGACGTTCTTCGCACAGTGGCGCGCTGCTCTGGAGACTTTGTGAAGCATCGCGTGACGAAGGACATTCTTCCCAAGCTAGCCTCCTTTCTCCAGAACCAGTCGGAGATCAGTGTGCATGCGGGGGCTTCATATGAGTTCACTGTGAACTGTAAACTGCAGCTTGCCATACTCAACAATATCAGCTCCATTGCTCAACTGGTACGTCTTGCTCTGGGAAAACAGGGCTTAATGCCTGTGCGTAAAGTAAGGTCCCAGAAAATCCTGTGCAGTCCGCACAGGCTTATCAGGGACGACACTTCCCGCTTAAATGGAATTTTTTATTTAAAGAAAGTCTGTTCCCAACGAAAATCCTGTCTAGGTGGAAAGTGTTGTCCATGATTAGCCTGTGTGGACTTCACAGGCTAATCTGGGACGACACTTAAAAGGCAAATACATTAAGCCCGGTTTTCACAGAGCATGTCTCAGGTATTTGTACTGAAACACTTGTATATCCCTTTAGTGTTGTTGCTTTCTTGCCTGTTATATTGAGCAAGATAATAAAATCAAATAAGTATTTGATAATGATTTTAGAAATATTTAGCTAAATAATACAAGTTTAAAGCCAAGTGCTGAGTCGCTGAAATGTGATCTTGAGTCTTCATTATTGATTCTGTTAGCCATTCTTGTTTTTTCAGGCATGTATCAAGGGAAACGATCTGGATTTGATCACCACAAGTTGCCTCCCTTATCTACATTACCGTCAGCCCAGCACTTTACAGAAGGTAGCTTGTTTGTTATATGTGTGAATCAAACTTTAAAAAAAACAAAAAAAACAAAACAAAAAACAAAACATACTTACTTTAATAAATCACTTTAAAAACCATCAAAACCAGATTTTCTGAAAACAGACGCCTCTCTGACCTACTAGACTTGATTGAGATTAAGAGTATCCGAGCTTATAATATTAATTGGTGAAATTTGTGAAGAAACAGAAAAGAGACATTATCAAAACTGAATATAAATCTAGAAAAACTTCTATGTTTGTATAGTTCCCAAGTATCAGATTTACTCCATGTCTTTGAATTATATGAGCCAGGCCCTGGGAAAATGGGGCTGAATCCATTTGTGTAAAGTGTCATCCCAGATTAGCCTGTGCAGTCCGCACAGGATAAAGGACAAAACATTCCCCTTTTTTTGGTATTTCTCGTTTTAAAGGAAGTCTCTTCTAGGAAAAAATCCAGTTAAGTTGGAAAGCGTTGTCCCTGATTAGCCTGTGCGGACTGCACTGGTTATCTGGTATTACACTTTACGCACATACATTAAGCCCCATTTTTCTCAGAGCGAGGTTCATATGTATTTATACCTTGTTCTGACTCCCTTCTATTCCCGACCAGGCATGTAAGGAGTGCTGCCGGGGTCTGATTGACATCGATCCAGATCTGATCTGGCTCAAACTCTGCTCCCTCTACTGCCCCAAGTCCTACATACCCCCCTCAGACAGCTTCAAGCCAATCAAGGTAAGGGTATGGAGCATTTAAAGAACTTCAACCAGTAATTTTAAGCTGTTAACATTAATTTAAAGAACTTAAACCAGTCATTTTAAGTTATTGTTTAATTTTAGTCTGTTTTTTTTCTAACCCACACTGTAAGAGCTGTTTTATATAGATTTACTGTTGTCATTTTGTCCCTTCTGTTGGGTTTTTGTGTCTTGCATAACTAAAAAAAAAAAACAATATTAAAAACAAGAGACTTTGCATTTATGGCTATTTTCTTATGACTTTAAAGGAGTTTTTGTCTTTATTTTCTTAAAAAAAAACATGTTTTATAATCTTATGATATACCTTGTTTTCCATGTAATATAATTAATAAGAATATGTTTTATCTTAAACATGTGTAGTATAGCTTTTTGAGCATTTTCATTGTCTACTACTTGATTGACTGACCAATCCGGTTACGCTATTTTTTTCCCTACTTCAAAAGCATCTGATAAAAAGATGTGGAACTCGTTGATATAACATTTGTGTATTTCAGGGCCTTAATGCATGTGCATAAAGTGTCGTCACAGATTAGCCTGTGCGGACTGCACAGGCTAATCATGGACAACACTTTCTGCTTTTATGGTATGTTTTGTTTAAATGAAGTCCCTTTAAAGCAAAATATTCAGGTAAGGTGCAAAGTGTAATCTGGGACGACACTTAACGCGCATGCATTATACCCATTTTGTCAGATTGCGACATATTTGTGTATTTCAGGGCCTGGGCAAGCCTTCCCCCAGCAATCCTTACACTGGAAACATCACCCAGCTCATGGAGGACAGCAAACTACTGTAGTAGCAAACCTTCACCAGCCATGCCAGATTGTGTTCAGCGGGGCCCGTATTTACACAACAATTCGTAGACTTAAGTCTAAGAATACAGAATATTCTTTAAATTGGAATATTATAAAATTGCTTTAATTTTCAGTCAAACTTGGCATTAACCACTTCTTTCAACATCATTCTTCGAGTAGAACATTTTGTTGATGACATAATCATCAGTGGTAGCCTGTATTTATTCAAACGCTGATGTATTTTTCTTTGTTTTAAGTCTATTCTTTATTCTCAAGTCTAAGAACTGTTTGATGAATACGGGCCAAGGAAACTCCCGTAGTCCTTCCATGAGCAACTGTCTAGTCTGACTCAAATTAGTTGGATGTGCACTCGTATTAGCTGGTGATTCCATTTTGGGATACATATGCCATTATGGTTGTCTTATTTTGTGATTGAATTTTACGCAATTGCCTGTAATAAGAATAAAGAAATTCAGTATTTAATATGTAGATGGATGTAGATCGCTATGTCTTTCCAATTTTCTAAGGGGTTGATATAAGACATTTGTGTTAAGTGTCTTCTTAGGTTAGCCTGTTATGCCTTCACAAGCTTATCAGGGACGAAACCTTCTGTGCTAGATTGGATTTTCGTTTAAAAGAGACTTTGTTTAAGCTAAAAATATCATAAAAGCAAAAGCCTCGTCTGATAAGCCTCTAAGAACTTCACAGGCTTATCTGGGACAAAACTTTATGCACATTAAATCAGCCCAGTTTACCCAGAGAGAGGCTCTATTAATTGGATTCTGAACTCAATCCTTGCACAATTCTAAGTTACTGTTCTATTCAATATCTTTGTTAAAGGAAAATTCATTTTGATATGAAATCCGTTAATAAATAATTTGCTCACCTTAGCACAAAGTGCTCATGTTGACTTTCTTTTCCCGATTTAATGCTTTCATGATAAACTCTCGATTGCATAATTGTCCTAGTTGTTTTATTGTTACATTATACTATTTGCAGTTTATTTTAAGAATTAAGTGGCGTACCGATAGATAAAGCAAGGCTTTTAATGCATTGTTTGTTATAACAAATGAGTCACGTTCTGGAAAAACGAGGCTCAATACATGTGCGTACAGTGTTGCACCAGATTAGCCTGTGCAATCAGCACAGGCTTAACAGGTACCACACTTTCCGTTTAAACTAGATTTGTCTAAGAGACTTTCTTTTAATTAAATAATACCATAAACGGAAAGTGTCCGACCTGATTAGCCTGGATGACTGCGCAGGCTAATCTGGGACAACACTTTACGCACATGCATTAAGCCCCATTTTCCCAGTGCGAAGCTCAAATTATGCTTGCCAGATGTTTCTCTTAGGACGCTCCATGATTGTAGAATCCAGACCCTTTCTATCCGTATGTTGCTTGCTTTTGTATGCCAATTTCTTGTTATTTTGTTCAATTACAATTATTATTGCGTTGGAATTCAGCACGTGAAAATCATATATTGAAACTATTTTGTATATTTAAAGTTTGGAGTCATTAAATATTAAGAAACATTAGGATTTGTTGAAGTTTTCACACTGTTATAATTGGTGCCAAAACACTTTTTAAGGACGACACGTACTTTTTCCAACTGAAATATTGGATATGACAACATAATTGACCACCCGCCAGCTGTCAATCAAACTCACGGAACAATCAATCAGAATCATTTTATTGCGGCCACATGGTCCGACCAACAAAGAGTGTTGGAGTAATCGAATAAGCGTTTTATGTAAACAAAACTAGTGGGCGGAGCGATCGCTTATTTGGCGACTGGTCAATTGACCAGTCGCCAAATAGGCGATCGCTCCGCTCACTAAGTTTTGTTATTATAAGACCCTTAATCCATTACTCGACTCTCTTTGTTTGTCGGGTCATGTAGCCGCAATAACCGAAATCTGATTAGTTGCTACGTGAGTTTGATTGACAGCTGGCGAGTGGTCAATTATCTCATGATCCTAGCAAATTTGAAGAAAGACAACACAAACTGAACGGCTTCAATCGCGGTGAACTAGTTTCTACACGTTACCAAGTAGACTCCTGTATTGATCACTATGACCTGTTTGTTACCTGTTATATGCTTACTCATTCTGTTAAACGTTACTGGTTACCGTTACTGTTTACCGTTACTGTTTACCGTTACTTTTTACCACTTCTATTTACCGTTACTCTTTACCGTTGCTCTTTACCGTTACTATTTACCGTAACTGTTTGCCGTTACGGTTTACCGTTACTGTTAACCGTTAATGTTTACCGTTATGTTTACCGTTACTGTATACGCTTCGCTGGTGTTCTTTCCCGTGTTATAATATGGACAATAAAACAGCGTCAACATGAATAACCACTCCGCACCTTCACTGGGTAAAATACCTGATAAGCGTGACCTATCAACTTCAAGTATTGGGCTCGAAGTTGGGAACAAGAACAATACATTATCTGACTATGATATTATGCAGAACAGTGCAGTCACAACCCAGGTCCATCTGAATGAGTCGGATTTAGAAACCATAATGAACCAGATGCACGATTTGTTTAAGGTTGACCTTGAAGCCATGGTCAGTTTAACTGTGCAGGCTTTCATCCCACAGGTAATCACAGTAACAAACGCATAACTTATTAAAACAATTGATTCCTTGGTTCAGGAAAATAAACGTCTTAAAGATCGGGTAGCCGAGCTAACGTTACAAGCATATTGATCGGATCAATGCAGCCGCCGCTATAGCATACGTGTCACTGGGATCCCGGAAGTCGGTCATGAGGACACAGATAAGAATGAAGTTGAGATGGTGAACGAATTAGAAGAGATCGATCGATCAATTCGACAAGGTCCCCGGTCGAAATCGATTTCAAAGCCTAAGGACATCATTATCAAGTTTGTGTCACACAGAGCGCGGCAAAAACTGCATAATGTGAGATCTCGGGATAAAAACACATAGAAATACCAAAAAAATTAAATCACCAACGAGGCCATAAGCAAACATCGCAGTGATATGTTTTTGACTCGCGCAAACTCATTATGGATAACCCACGCCGGAACTACATGTGTATATTGATGCGGGACATTAAACGCGCGATCCGTTTAGTTCAAACACCTGAACAGTTAACCTAGCTCCGCTCCAAATCCAAAAGATCGTACGCATAGATGACTAGTAACAAGAAAGCATGAACGAACGTGTCCACGCTTTCTTTGCTGAACAATATGTTTGTCATTTTTTATATTTGACAAAAAAAACAACAACAGTTAAACGTGGTACACTTGTTTTATATTGTATCCAGTTTATACAATAAATACCGTAGCATAAATTTAAGTTCACTCAGGGATGTTCAAGCGTTATGATGATTAAAAATGTATTCATCGAGTTGATTGTGACTTTGAATGGACTATAAAGGATTTGTTATGCCTCGCTTACTATGTGAACATACTTATAATTTTATTTTCATTCTCTTTCCAAATGCTTTCAAAACATCAACCGTTATATACATCTGTCTGTCGAACTTAAATTCATTAACTCTGATTCAGTTTGTATAGATATGTTAACTTAAATTCATAAGATCATGTAATGTACACATTGTAGCGCCGTTAAATGTCGCATCGCCGTTAAATGTCGCAGGCTACGAAATTTGTCGCCACGTTGACGATAAATGTCGTAAGGAACGTAAAATGTCGCAAATCCTACTGACGATATTTGTCGCAACTTTAACGATAAATGTCGCAAACAATTTCAACTGCAAATATATGTCGCGACATTAAGATAAATGTCGCACACCTTTGTAAGTCATGTTAAAAATGAAAAGTTGAAGTAAAAATGCCTTAAACTTTAAGGTTAGATCTAGATTACCCTACGAGGTTCTTTGCGCCGACTTCCACCAGAATGGTCAGTTTTTAGTAAGTATTGTCCGAAATGGTCAGTTGTGGTCAGTATTGTCCATAATTGTCAGCTGCGGTGAAGATCGACCGAAGCGGTCATATTTATTCATAAATTAAATCATTGTTTTAATTGGTCGGAAATAAGAAAATCGAGGTGCCAGTAAGTTTTTGCTTTGGGTTTAAGGCCGTTTCGACAAGTTTGGTTATATAAGGTCAATCTTACAGGAACCGTCTGGGTAACACAACATGTGAATTTCTCGGTATTTGTGCTGGAGACTGACAGCTTTGCCATCTTTGAATCAGCGATAGAAGGGGAATATTCTTGGATAGAATCATAAATCCAGGATCGAACCGGGACCTCTGGTCCCAACCTATGTGCTCAGCTGTATGGTCAATTATGAGGCCAGCAAAGGAAAATGCCTTTCTATGAAAACTGCCAGGAATTACGGTTTCTCTTCTTAAACGGGTGGTTGTTCGGGTGCAGCTGCGCAATGCATCAGATACTAAACCCATGATCAATTATCGCCGAATACAGCTCACTTTACTCTGTGAACGGCTTTACACCCAACGTCAGTAATCAGGCTCAAATGAAAAGGACTCCGTGTCGGTCGTAATTACCAGTTAACTGAACATGCTATTCGATTTTCCTACCTAAATTTGAAGAAAGGCTTGCACTAGGGTCTGTGTCAATTCAATACTGTTGTAAGACTAGAAGATAAGTTATGTAGCTGAAAAAAAGTATCTTTAGCGACACATACATTACTGTTGCCATTGTGTACGGAGGATGATATTTGACACTGTTACTTACCAAATAATTTAATATACACGAAATTTAAGGAAATAACTAACTGAAGGCTAAGTTCATTGATAAACGGGTATGAGGTATTTTTTCACAAGATTGATACTCTGAAGCGAACCAGTGAATCGGCGACATAGAATACCGCTGCCTATATGTTAAGCATTAATTGAAGGCGACGATATTGTAAAAATAAAAAGAACATATTATTCTTAAGTCAGTTCATCAGTATTCCAGTACAAAATCCGGCATATCCAAGTGCGTCTGCAAAAAAGTAATGCATTAACTAAGATGATGATACATGTACTACAGTCATGTAACTAACATACAATATTCAATACAATTTCATCGTAATTTGTGTTGCTGCAATGATGTTACAGTTTTATCACATCTTAGAACCTTTGGCCAATCTCGATAACAGCAGTCCATTTAGCACAGGGAAATCAACAACAGGCTTATCGAGCTAAGAATTATAAGAATTGATTGTGTCAATATTGACCACAACTGACCATTTCGGACAATACTAACTTAAAACTGACCATTCTGGTGGAAGTCGGCCCAAAGAACCTCGTCGGGTAATCTAGATCTAACCTTAAGTCATTTTACTAAAACGTTTCATTTTTAACATGACTTACAAAGGTGTGCGACATTTATCGTAATGTTGCGACATATATCGGCAGTTGAACTCTTTTCGACATTTATCGCTAAAGTTGCGACATACATGTGTATCTTCAGTAGGATTTGCGACATTTATCGTTCCTTGCGACATTTATCGTCAACGTTGCGACAAATCTCGTAGCCAGCGACATATAACGGCGATGCGACATATAACGGTGCTACAGCGACTATTAAAATTATCCCCCCACAGCGCCTTTTTGGCCAAGAATAAATGACGATTGCATATATTTGTTAAAGTCTTGTAAAAAAACACAAGTGGATTGAGAAATATGATTCCGTTGTCTTATGCGTTTGGCATGGTCATTCTGCTCACCCACCGAGCACAGTATGCACTGAGCTCGGACACAGTAAACCGCCTGCTGTCTGCAAGATTGGACGACATCGTGTTTGATATGAAGTGGAAGGATAAATAAGTGACAAAACAGATAGAGGATCTCGTTGCAACGGTTGCCACGCTACATGAGCGGTTGGATTTTGTTGAAAAGAAGCTCAGCGACGTTAGCGCAAACAGTCAACAGGGTGGGCTAAACAAACAGCACGGTGAGCAATTGGTCTCTATTGAGAGACGCCTTAATGATTTGGCTTCTTGCAGTCAAACCATGGCCACCTTCGAGAAGAGGCTGGGTGATTTGGGAAACATCACAATGGTCGAAGAAGGACGACGGGTGCATCTGTTGAAACGCGGTTTCGAGCAGGAGAAGACTGCGACGCAGTTACGGTTTGATTCTGTCCGGACGACGCAAGGATGTCTTCAATCTGAAATTGACGTATTTAAAACGTCTATTGAAACACAGTTAAATGACACCCAAATTCAATTATCGAAGGTGGAACAGAATTTAACCATCTCGCTGCAAAATTCTAGTACCTTCCTTGCGCGGGTTGAACTTCTGGAAAAATCGCAGGGTAATCTGAAGTCAAATATTGACGATATAAAAAGGGCTATGGATACACAGATCAATGATTCGCAAATTCAGTTATCAAAGGTTAAACACCAGATAGCGAACATAGTGCATACCACAAGTAAGGGCTTAGTTAATCTGGAAAATACGAATAAAGGCCCTGCGTCTGAGACGGAAGTGGCTACAAACAACGCGAAGATGGCGAAATTTATTGAAGAAGTAACGACCACGATGCAAACACTCGCAAACTCGTATCACGGATTGATGCTGTCTAAAAGACGCAAGGGGATCTTGAAACAAAGACTGACGACATTGGAACACTCGTGGATGAAACACGGAACCAGATCTCCCAACTTCAGCGCATGACAGGTCTGTATAACAATTGTATTGTTAATGTTTTCGAAACGCTTGTCAAGAATAGGCATAATTATATATGAATTGTTATACGGTTATATATGAATACTCAAAATCAACGAATATTTCGCAAAATATTTCGTAAAATAAAGCGATGAAATTTTGGCCATTGCTATAAGGAACATTGAATTTTTATGTGATTATTTTTCGAAATATTGTACGAAATATTCCTTTTATTTTGACTGCTTATGGGCTTTAAAAAAAGATGAAATACGAAAACTTCCTGTGTTTGGTGCTCATGATGAGTTATCATGATCACCTTCCTTTTGTCCGTCTTACGTCACAATTTCGAGCATTTTTTGTCGCACTGATATATTGGTCCGAAACTGGGTAACGTGGTAATGGATGTAAACTTAGTAACTTATATAAATTGGGAAAGAGTTTGTTTACAATCTGGAAGTCACATTCTTTGCCAAATCGTTATAAAACTTGTACAAAATATGTATTCTAATAATATTTAAGTAAGGTTAAAAAATCGTCCCGGTCAGATGAAAAACTCGGCCGCTATGTGGCTGGTCAGTTTTTTTGTATATGGCTATTGTTAAACGTTCTGAACATTCTTCAAGTAATATGTTTGGCCAAATTATCATGCAACTTGCTCAGAACATTTGTTCTAATGATATATCTGCCGTATTTGAATTTTTTTCCTGTCCTTATATGACAATAGTGAAGCCTTCTGAACACTTGTGAAGTCCCATTTGTGTCAATTCAGCATGAACTTTGAGTTCTTGACAATGTTCTAAAATGATTTTGGTCTGTTGAAAAAAAAATACATTGCCGCCATAGAGCAGGCAGCTTTCCTTACATGCCTACTGCGGAACATCGTGAATACTACAGAAGTCCGTGCCATTTAAACGCAATTAAAAGCATGGCCTCCAAGATGGTGGGATGTTTTCCTCACATGGCTGTAGTGAAATATTGTGAACACTCTAGAAGTCTCAGTTTTAAACAACCATCATGTTACTTGTTCATATCAATTATTCTAATACAATTTCAATCGAGATGGCTCCGGAAACACCTTACACGCTTCTCAGAACCGTTCAGTGCATGCGACTCTCACTTGAGCGATCTAGAACCTTTGGTCCTATTGATTTAATATACAGATAACATTACGGATTTAATTGTATTATTCATTATTACACATGCATTCTTTTTTCTTAATTATCATGTCCTAACTGTTTGGAAATTGGTTCCTTTTCA
Organism: Dreissena rostriformis; assembly: GCA_007657795.1. Lineage (NCBI taxonomy): Eukaryota > Metazoa > Mollusca > Bivalvia > Myida > Dreissenidae > Dreissena > Dreissena rostriformis. The sequence continues at coordinate 1,499 of VMBQ01004289.1, read as the reverse complement.
TTAAAGTAACATAAATATTCAAAAGCAACGAATATTTCGCCAAATATTTCTTAAAAATGAAGTAAATCCATAAAAATCAATGTTCCCTATAGCAATAGCCAAACTTGCAACACTAGAGGTGTAACATAGATTTAACAAAATACACATTTACAAATAAAGATTTTTTTGTGGGATAATATATTCAACACATGTTGATGTACCATGTTAGTGTTCGTGTGTTGTATGAATAGATATCGTTGCGGGAAATTAAAATGGAATATATTGTGCCACACACAATTAAAAACGAGCATTTTGTATCTCGTTAAATCTAAGTTACCATACCACATCTAGCGTTATAATTTTGGCTATTGCTATAAGAACACTGTTTTTTTTATGGGTTTAACTTTATTTAACGATTTGTTTTTGCGAAATATTCGTTGATTTTAAGTATTTATGTTACTATCATATACAGATAACATTACGGATTTACTTTTATTATTATTTATTACACATGCATTCTTTTTATTCTTAATGATCACGTCCTAAATGTTTGGTAATTGGTTTCTCGTCATAAATAATTAATACATTTTATAATAAAATTTCTCTCCCACTTGTGCTGGTGACATTTTAAGCCTACCTTGCTCATAACTCGGTATTCGTATTTGAACAGAAAACTAAAAACTTATTTTATTTTCCGCAGGATCATTTTTCGGATTTTCTGTCGAACTTGGGTCAGGCAGCACTAATGGGAAGGCGTCGATCATAAAATTTGATCGGGTATACTATAACGTTGGTATTCACTATAACCCCAGTACCGGCATCTTCACTATGTCAGTCAGTGGCGTGTATATCGACGTAACTCGATAGGCTCATGTGGCAGTGTTTGTGAATTGTTAAATCATGAATGAACTGCGAAGGTATGGGGACGTGTGCATATAAATTCGTTTGTTTGTGCAGTCGACAGGCCTGCAAATTGTTAGTGCCACATTGGTTTGCCCCGTATTGAACCGAATTATTTTTTTAAAGAAATAATCAAATGTTGGTTATGACGTTAAAACATATACGGGTTGGAATGTCGATGCGCATAAAGTAAATAAGTTGAAATTTATTAATTCGATTCTTAAAAATAAATCTTTATTATTTGTATTTGTTTAAAGTTATTAATGACAACTACGTTACGCAAGACATGTTCTATTACATGCGCACGTAATAACAATAATAACACATACCCGCGGACTTCAGAGTATTGTTTATTATGAGTACACCATCGCATTTCCTTACATCACAATTATTTAATTTGAAAGAAAAATAAACATCCTGCATTGTACTATTGTATTATTTGAAATACAATGCTCTATATTAAAAAAAAACACATGAAGCATTATATGAATAAAGAGAGGACTTATTATCTTTAAACTACACAATCAAACCTTCACATATTCGAAAAAGCAAATACGCACACAATAGAAGAGAAAAGCACTCACTACTTACAAACAACACGAGTGAGTATATTAAAGTAA
>VMBQ01004288.1:7766-84913 GCA_007657795.1 Dreissena rostriformis | reverse complement strand
TATATATATACATATTTAGGATATTAAGTATATACTGAGCAGCAATTATAGTGCAGGCAGCAGCAATGCTCCACAAGCACATTTACCCGGATTGAAAGCCCAACATACGACACACGACGGTGGCATCGGAATCGGTAAAGTGTTTGTGACAGACAGTCCCCCATAGTCGTTGAGAGGAATCAAAAATGTCCACCGTTCCCTCGTAATTTCCCCTGCCCCCGATCAATCTTGTATAGGAAGCATCTATAAAATCAGAAACCATGAAAGTCGCAAAGACAATCAACATTGACACGTATATCGGAATGCCATATCTTAAATATAATTCAAGTTGACCATGATGCTTGGTTATGATACTTCTCGTACTAAAATATGTACTTAACCTGTAAGTAGTAGTCCATATGATGTACATTGTATTCATTCAACGCTAATCAATGATTACACGAGTAATGTTGCAAAGTACTCCCGTCTTCTTTTACACCTTACTTTAACTGGCATTTGTTTCTATGTTTAATGAATTAATTTTTAAAAACGATTCCATCATAGTTTGTAATACAACGCAACCAGCAATCAAATAAAATAAAGTATCAGGGACCTTCAGCTTATTATTTTATTCAATAAATCATGAATGTCAATAATACTATTAGACCAGTGTTGGGTGAGCATTTGAGACTCAGACAGTGTGAAATTTGAGTTTCATTCACCATTTAAATAACAATTTAGGTATTAAAACGAAACTTCAAATATAGAAGCCTTGTATAGTTGGTGTCTTAATAAAACATAGAAAACCTATTAATGCTCAATAACTGGATGTCACAGTAATATATTTTTGTTTGTTTTAATGTTAAGTTGTTGTATGTTAATGTTTTCGCAGTATTTCAATATTATCACGGCGATCGGATTACCACCTTACACTTTTCTGGATTAGCTGGTGTACCGGTACTAAGAGCAAATACCTATGCCACTTCTTCATATATTGTACATGAACTTAATCCGGGACATTGTCTAAAAGGATACAGTTCAACGGTCGTGGTGTGGCGCAGTTAAAAAAAGGTTTCAAAACTTTGTACAAAGTCATTGGTAGCCTGTTTCGGTGCAATCAGTTAAACGCTTCAAGGCTGGGTGCCGTCACATGGTGGTTTTGCAGTTGATTCCATAGTAGTGTTGCTGACGGAAAGACGTAGTAACAGAGGTAGTCTGTTCCTGAGAATGGAATGATGTACCTGATACTGCTACCTCTTGAGGATAATATAGCAGACGGAGGTAAGGGTCAGAGGAAATATCAATAGGGCTGTTTATGATTCGGTACATCATAGTGACCTTAGTTGTATGTCGTCTCTTTTAGAGGGGCTGCCATCCGATGTTAGCTAATATTGTTGAGCTGCTGCTTCTCTGAACGGCTTCAGGCTTGTCTATATGTGAGTGTGCTTTCCCATCTAGTCCTACATTGGTCACGCTAAGGCGGTATATGTTTGTGATTTGAGGCTAGGTGGGAAGCTGAACAGATTGCGCTTCAGGAAGCCTATGCTGTTGCATTACTTCCCGACGACTGCGGCTTCATGAGGTTTCCAAAACAAGTTGTCCGCGATTGTCACTGCAAGGTATTTTACTTTACAGGTACAAACTTCTGTCCATGAATAACGTACTCTGAATTTATTTGGGTGCCGCTTTTACGAGATCTGCAAGACTTCTTAGTTCATTCTTTTACGGATTGAATGACATCTGCCAGTCTTTTTAACCATTTCTTTAGGTCATCCAGATTGAGCTGAAGTGTAATTGCGTCCTTTGCTGCCTTGGTCCTTTTTTTTTTTTAAAAGACTGTCGTCAGCAAAAAGCCGGGGTTTTGAAGTTACATTGCCTGGTAAGTCATCGATATATACCAGAAAGAGCAGTGGTCCAAGGAGAGTGCCCTGGGAGACGCATAATGTGACGTCGGCTGACTTAAAAAAATGCCCTTTTACTTAGACCCGTTGGCTTTGACCAGTTATGAAGGTGAGGACTGACACTCTGATTCAGTAGATGCTCAGTTTCACGAGACGTCGTTGGTGCGAAACAACATCGAAGGCTTTGGGAAAGTCAAGTAGGATTGCATTGATGTGTTTTCCAGCATCAACGGATGCAGTAAGGTCCTATATGGTGAGTTTAAGTTGCGATTCATAACTACGTCTTCGCCGGTATCCGTGTTGTTGGTCGGCCAGGATTGTGTGTTTGTATAGGGAAGAAAATCATCTGGCTGTGGATGATGTGTTCAATGAGTTTGGCAATAGTTAACCGGTTGCGTATTATTTTGGACTGGGGTCACTAGTACCAACTACCATACAGTTGACAAAGCCACTAACTTACAATTGCTCTACATAAATCAGAAGTAAGGGGAGAAAGAACGTACACAGAAGTTCATGACCAGACCTCCAACAAGTTATGTGTCCGGGCTTGGAATCGAACGCGCGATCGTAAAATAAGTAGTCATTTGCTCTACTACATCAGCTAGCCGTGAATCAACACTGGATATGACTGATTATTTATTATGATTACGTTATAAGACATGTTAACAAATTAGGGATGGTAACAAATAATCGAATGTTTAAATATTCGAATAAGAAAATCCAATGTCAAAACTCAATGCAACAATTATTTAAAATTTGAGAAAAGTTACTTATTTATTCCGGTTGGTATTCTTGAAGTTGCGTAATTTACAATAATGTCTGAGACATACTTGGCAACCGGAGCTCGTTGCGCTTTTAAGATTTGAATTAATATTTGTATTGTTGTTATTTTTCACTCTGTTTCCTCGTACGAACATGTCCACATTTACTTACCGCATCTCACCCCAGCGTCTTCAGAATGGCTACAGTCAGTGATACCCCATCCACGAAATGGGCATGATCCGATATCGCTTTCTCTTCCAGTGCAATTAACTTCGTCCATAATTATATTCCCAATGCCTGTGCCGAAATGTGCTGTACCAAAAGTGACGCCGCCTCTGAGAAGAAACGATCATAAGTACTAATCATTTGCATATACACGCAAGCAATATAATATTATAGCTGTAGTGAGTTTTTATTAAAAACAAAATAACCAAAATACCAGCGATGCGACATTTATGAACATACGTCCGAGGTCAGCACATTTAAACCCCTTGAAACATCAGTGGTTTAACACATATAATAACAATAAAACTCTTATTCGCACCCCTTCCCCACCCCGGATTATATATCAGTATACGAATCAGAAATAGTTTCTATAAACTTTGACTTTGATAGTCTATGCCAAAGACCCGAGCATACTATGCACTATAAGATTAAATCTTTTGAAATATAAATCCAGACATGTGCCAGAAACATATTGAATCAGTACAAATACAAATGACGTGATTAATATAACAGGCTAAGTTCAAACTTACGTGTGCATCGGTAGCTGACATGTACACCATTTGAACAAGTGCACAGTAAAAATTCAACAGTCAGAAATAACATGTTAATGCCACATTTTGCTCCTATGTATACATCGTTTAAAGCGTATGTTTGGCGAGGGTCACTGACAGTTAATAATTTTTGCGACGATATTCGTTTTTTGTCTTAGCACATTTTTTTACCAAACCGATGCCTATAGCAGGAAGATTGCCTATTCTTAGTTGCGTTAAACCTAAAAACAGACTTAAACAGGTAAATTTCAATACAACTATTCAATGGTAAGACATAGCGTGCACGATAACCTTGCCCTTTATGATTTAGAGGTTCACATGCGTGTAATCTGCTCATGTCATGGGATGAAAATATATTAAATATTTTCTTAGAATATAACAATCATTTTGATCTAATTAAATGGCCGAATCGCCATTAAATGTCATAAAGAGTTGATTTCTGGCTTTTGATTGACTGTTTTGAACATTGCCTTCTTGTAATATGTATCACACGTCACCATAGAAATATGCTTATACACGTCCGGTAACGAACATGTGCCCGACCAATCAAAATATAGGTTATATTCTATGTAAGGTAGAACATATGATTGATAATCATATTGATAAACTTTTTGCCTAAGAACAGACTCGCTTCTTAGCCAATACTATTTGTTAACAAAGTACACGACAACCGCTTTATTCGAGATCAGTACAGAGTTCATAATTAAGAAAAGTATATGCTTAAATAGAAAAAATCAGTGGTCAGTTTGTTCACGTAATTTGTCTAACAAAAAATGCAAACATCGAAATTGATTCAAATAACAGAAACATATTTTGACGCCAATTAAGCATGGCGTCATGTACACATTTAAATAATTTCTTCTAGAATATACTAGAATATACTTATGACAAAATGGTGTTTACATTAACACATTTAAAGGTACCTTTGATAACCCAACATCTGACAAATGACATTCGCCTCGTTTGTATCAAAGTTGTCATCACAGATTGTTCCATAGCTGCCATTGTGGAATACTTGCACTGTTCCTTCGAATGGATATGCCCCACCGGTTAAATAAACTGAAAATAAATAATTGTGAATACTGGGTGAAACAAAACCATATTTCATTGGACTACAGAAATACAAATGTTTACAAAAATGATTCAATTCATGCTGATATTTTATCAGTTCATATAAAGGAAAATAAGGTATATTTCACTGAACACTATTATGTTTCATTGTAAAGCGCTTGGTGCAAATATAATATGAACTTTACCAAATGGAACGTATTGTTATAAATCGATTTAGTACACAGTCTTCACTCGCCGTCATGTGTATCGAAATATTACAATAAATAATCGAAAATTAGAATTTTTCTTTTTTTTTCTGGTTCTCTGTATTGCTTTCGGTTAGATGTCCGTTAAAAAAGATTTGTGCATACTAATTTTTTTATTGCGTTTGTTGACTGGGACTGGGACATCACCCATGACACACACGTTTACTATTCACAAAGAAGGGGACCCGAGAACGAAAACGTGTACATCTTGTATTTTATCAATATTAAATTGCAACTGAAAAGATAAAAACACGTATACTGGTAAATGAATAAGACCTTTGCTACCTTTGCTAATAAATGCTTATTTATATAACTGACATTTGTGTTGAATATTTTATGCAAAGGGAAGCATTCGTGCACAAACCTGAAGGTCTGGCACACGCTGCAGGGGTAAGCAATCCGGAGATGCAGTAAAGTACAAGAAGGTATATCTGAAATGTGTGATAAATTATGAGAGATTCCAAATAACATGAGGTAAATTAAAAATACTAATACATATGTAGAGATCGCCCTATTTTTAAGCATATATTTTCCAAACTTCCAAAGAGGGACAAATCGAATAAAACTTACCATACTGCTTGCTTTTTCTTTCTAAACCGTTACGGTGTGTCTGCAATTCATGCCGTGGCATACTTACAATATATCGACATTAAGTTAACAATTGTTTAAAGAAAAGTTTGGTTCTTGTCCGAGAATACCGCAAATAATTGTTGATCTCTTTCTGTCGTTACGAAACTCTAATTTATCTTGTTGATTTTTTTGTTTAAGTCTAAAATGTTAGAGGTGACAGTGTTTGATTTCATAAAGAAGAGAGTAAAGATTCTTAGAAAGCCAAGAGTAGCATGGTGGCATTCGATTTACTATAAACATTCTTCTACACGGTCAAGTCCGTTATTAACGAAAGGTGCAAGTTTGTAATCCAAGGTTGTGAATAGAAAATATTGAACTTGCAACATTCGTTAATACGTTTTAATACATGCAATTATATATTGTATACTAAATTTTCAATTCAAAGACATTTATGTCTGCATTTTGCTCCTTATGACCAAAGGCATGCAGTTGTATATAACTTATGTAATATTTCACGAATTCCATACCAAATGGTACTTTTAAAGTAAACACTTTTTAGGGGAAATGTGTGTGCTTATAAGCTAATACCGTGAATTAGTTGTCTCAGTTAAGGGTAACCGTCTCAGATGTACGAAAGAAGAGTGCTGTGAACAAGATTAATGATAGGTATAAATTGTTTTCAACTCTATTAATTCCGAAATGCCAACGTAATTGAATTGAAACGTTGGCATGAAACACACACTGAGATTGAACATACTCTGGATTAATAAAAAAAAAACTCCAATTCTCTGTGAGTATAATCAGCACCATCGATACATTTTCTACTAGTCACATATGACTGAGGAGGCGAAATGTGTGTGGAGTTAGGAGGTAAGGCATTTATACATATTTAAATGAAATGTTTTCCAATGGATAATTATTTATAAAAAAAAATTGGGAACATTTAAGGTAGCATTGATATTAACTTTTATTTGCGGTCAATTTGTTTTGATATGTTTTATAATAAATAAATATACATTCACACTCAAAACAAATACAAATTTAAAAATAAGTCCCTAGATAAGTGAGTGATGATATCAGGAATTATTTCTCTCTTTTGTTTCAATATTTCATGACTCAGAATTAAATAATATTTAAAATTAAGCAAGTTAATATTTTGTTTAAATAAAAACTCTGGGTTTAATTGTTTGGCCTCAGCAAGTTCATATGTTCGAATTGCGAACCTTATCTTCCGTACTGTATACGTTATCTGAATAATGGTTTGTTCCATATAAGGATGCACTAGAATGTGATGAAATCTCCGTCAGTGTTTACTCAGTGTTTATGCGTCTGTATTTACTCACATATATTGTAATAAGACATAAACGATTTGTTGAACGACTTAAAAATATTGTTATTTATTGTCTTTTACTCAAGGACATCTATACTACTTTCAACCAAAGAAAAAGAGTTATACATGTATGAAATTTAAAGGTAGACAAATCCGTTTTGTTGTTTCATCTTACTAAATACATTTCCTTGTGACTGTTTTCAAACGCTTTAACTGTCTACAATTCAAAGGTTAACAAATCCGTTGCTGTTTAATCTCAACAACCATTGGGTCTGTGTTCAGACCTTTGTACGGTCTAAAATTCACAGGTACACCGAAACTGTTTTGTTTCATTCCTACTGGATACGAAACTGAGTATATGTTTTTGGTTCTCAATATAAAAAAGTGAACAAGTCACATTTCCAATTAAAGCCTTAGTGTGGCTACGATGCTGCTGGCAGCGACTTCTTTTTGCTTAAATGTGACTACGACGCTACAGGTACTGTCTCGAGAAAACTAAAAATCTCGAACAAATTAATACATTGTGCTTTAGATTAATCTATTTTCGTTGATAAATAAAATCTGGCAATTTCGTTTGATCTTATAATCGTGGGTGTTCTTATAATAAAGTCTGATATATGACTTTCGTTGGAAACTTTCGTTGGATATTGCATTTCGTGATTGAGAGAAATATATCCGTAAATACGATGGATTTTGTTTAAGTGTTTTCAAAGCATTAACCTATGGATATATAGGCTGAATAAATTCTGCATATCAGACAAAACCATTTATATAATTTTAGAAATAATTGAATTGACGGAATTGTTCTCAAACAGATTTAGAACGCATTCAGCAAGTGTTAACACTAACAAACACATATTAGAACATTTAAATGTGTTTTCTGTGTGATGTATAATGGATTACAACAATATGAAGTATGACAAAATATATTTTCAAATCCGAAAAGCGTACTGCAATACACCATGGACACCAATATTGCAACATAATATATTGGAATATGGGAATAAATTGCTGACGACCTTAATGATATCTATAAAGGAAGACAACCCATGAAAGTAAAGGCCAAACATTAGGATTTCAATAACGCCCCCTTGCAATATCTCTATATACAATTATGAAACATCATACGGGCAGATTGTATATATGTATTTGATCAAATTACGCCATTTCTTGACTAGTTGATGGATAGCTTTTTATACCTACAAAGACACATAAAATGCAATTAATCTGCAATACTAATATTATTAATTCATAGTTTGAATAATGTATATATTATTGCTGAGATCCATTAAGAAAACCGTATCTGCCTTATTCAATGTTCGTTTCTTAATCCGTATAACGGCATGGGTACTAGTACAAGAGCGCACGTAATAATATAAAACATTATTATTTATGAAGATTTAACTATCTTAATTTAAAACGAGGTATTTTCAGCCATAAAAGGTAGATATCAGATAAAAGTTACATATTTCGTAGTGTAAAATAATTCGTTTTATGTCGTTGTTCATGAACAAAATTTGTCTTAAAAACGAAAAAGTAATTGGACAATGTCGCTCTATGTCTGCAGAATTGGGTTGACATTTAAAATAGTTTTATTGCTTGTTTTGAAATCATCACAATCTAGATACGCTGAAATGAAACTATCGAATAAATACGAATTAAAAAAATAATCATGGAACATACTTTATTATTATGATTATTTACAATAGGTGACACTTGTTACCTATGCAATTTGTAAGCGCTTTACATAACGCATATACAAAAGTGTACTTTCAGTATTTCGAAATCCCCTTAGGGCAGGTAATCACTCATCCTGAATGCTATTAACATCTGCTGTAATTAAAAGCTCACTTTGTCAAAGGCACGTAAATAACCATATGATGGTATTTCAACATAGTTAAATGAGCTGAATATTAACCCACATTTGAGGGTATTCCCCGAAGACAACCGAGGTCAGATACTCGAACAAATGTACACATGAGCTTATTCAAACAAGTCGTAAAAATAATGCTGCTGATTCTTAAAAAGACAAACACAACGCTGGAAAGGTAAAGTTGCATACATGTATAATGTAAATACACCTCAAATTTAAGGCAGAAAGTAATGCAAACATGCTTGCTTGCCAATATCTAATTGAAATTGTACTAATATTTAAAGGCCCTATAAAGGTGACAAATCCAATAATGATGCATATAAACTGGTCTAATTTTTACCGGATTTCACTTACTCTTGCATACAAAATGCTATTCACACAGCTTAGGTGCAACGTTGTCAAGAATTATGGAAGATATACCCGTTTCATAATTGGAAGAAATGTTTACAACTTTGCAACTAACGTGGTGTGTAGCCTAAAAGCGGTGGCGTATGCTAAAAATAGCCGAAAGAAAATTCAATTTTAATTTTACTTTAAACAACTTTTAACCAGCAGAAAGTAACTATTAGATAACTACAAACGTTTTAACCATTTAGAAGAGACCTACTTTGTGAGTGATACCGGGAAACGTTAAAAATCAACGATATATTTTTGGTGACCTGAGTCACTTACACTTTCACTTTCCCGAGTAAACAGTGATGTAAATAAACTGATTGTTTGTAAACACAATTGACTTGGGAGACACTGTATTTTGAGCTCATAACAAGTTGTATTGCTCATTTTTTATGGTAATGTCCAATAGCATATATTTATTGTTGTTTGATAACCTTTGAAAATAAAATATGAAAAAAGTATTTAAAAATCGGTAAATAATTACGGATCGTCACCTTTATAGGGCCTTTAAATATGTTCTCATGGGTAAGTGTATTAATAAATAAGCTAAGATATGTTTAAATTATGTATGTAGTTATGAAACCAATAACGATTAAGTGAGTTATTTAAAAGTCTATTGAACGAAGTTAAAATTGTTGTACATCGAGCTATGCTAAAGGCGGATTAATCTGTACACGGAAATTGGGCATCAAAGGGCATTTTGTTACCGTTTCGTCTGTTACACCTTAATGCTTAAAATAGTCAGTGCTACAAACAGTCGGCTGACTGGTATTCTGAAAATTATTGTATGAAGCTGATATGGTGGAGTCTGCGTAGACTTCTGTAGTAAAAATTACTGAAACGTTTTGCACGTCTGCTATAGACTGCCCAAGTATTGCTGACTTAAAGAAGGGGAGTTTGAATGTTTTTTTATTAAAAGACCATTATCTTGGTCTGAGGTCCCCAAGGTACACGAATGTTTCCAGAAGCCTACTGAACTAAGTGCTTTATTATCTATAAATGAACTTTAATACTCTAACTACTCAATTCTCCATACATACCAATATTACAGTTTAAATTTTTTACTTTTAGACTCAAGTTTAAGAATTGGTCGGCATCTGGAAGCGTATGGTATTAGGTTGATACACAACGGAACTCAACACGACCTTACGCGATGACATAAGGATGAAATGTTAATGACATTTTAGTTTTGAAGAAAGTACTCGACAATCAGAAATATGCTGAAGGAAGCTTTTCGCTAGAAAAATATATCACTCTACAATAAAAGAAACAAATAAAAATAATATTTGTTTTTATGTGTTTTTATGACAAATTTGTGTGAATAACAAAATCAACGTTTGTATTAAAAAAGAAGTTGTTAAACCTAATTTTCACGTTGACACATATGACATCATCACTATATTGTTATAGACTTAAAAATTGTCACATTTAATTTCAATTCACGCAATCCATAGTACCATGTACTACATTACATATTTGTAATACAATTTAGAAGTAATAAAAGCGTGAAAAGAAAAACTAACAAACAATAAAGAAAAATATTCAAAATATTTAAAGTACAAAAGTACAAAAGTCAGTGAACGGTAAACTCAGAATCAAATTGATGAAAGAAAAACACATGAAAGCATATATTTAATTTCTTAAGCTACGTTCTTCGAATACTTTTAAAGATTTATAATCAAGATGATGGGACAGAGCATGGAGAAAATCGAAACCACTATCGATAGGGGCCGCGCTATCCCACCGAAATTACGGACGCCAATCTCTCCGGTATGATCACAACCCTCTTGCCAGAACTCTCAGTCGCACAATTCCAGCTGTGCGAACACCTGGGTCATCTGCAATCGTTACCTGTGTCTCTGGGCTTGCAATGGTTAATTTCGGTACATTTTAACGATATCGCCATAGAAACACGGGGGATTCTGGAGCTCTTTCAGGCAGGCGAGGCACTTCTGTCATCACCAAAACGGGCTACAAAGTTGCGATACAGAATGCGTTTATATGTCCCGATAACATATAATGTATATTAGTAAAATATAAACTACTTTAATATCAACGTATAAAAAATTAATTCCCATTATTTTAAGACTTGATTCATGTTTATGTAGCTGATATGTTTATAAAGTCATTTTAAAAGCGGGTATATACAAATGCTCTAAAAACCAATCATAAAAGATAAATGTATATGAAAACAACGAGACTACAGGTTATAAGAAATAGTAAAACAATTTCAAAGGAATTATAGTTTTATACAATTGCAAATCGTCTTTTTTTGAACAGTGAAAAACTCATTAATGTATCAAAGACATGTACACTGTTGGAAATTCCCACTATTATGCGCTCATTTGTTCATTCGACACTTTATTCTTATTTTTATAACTGATCTCAACTTTTTAAATTATGTTGCACTGATTACCTTAGCAATGTCACATTAAACATATTAAATATTGGTATTTCGAAATTTATGAATTTTCCCTAAAATACATCTTTCGTTCTGAATTCTACTAAGTGCTCCTTTGAAATAGCCTGTTTACTATACAAATATGCTCATGGTTATGTCAACACTATTTCAACATAACTTTAGCGAGCCGAATTCTGACACGCACATTTAATTAATTCACGAAGACAAACGTTATATCATACGATGGAATAAATATACATATGTGCATTCAAACAATTAATTGTGAACATAATTAAACATGTTCTCAAAATGAGAAATAAAACGCTGAATAAATAATTGAGTAATACTATAAATACATGTATGCCTAAATATATTTCAGATTCAAGAGATAAAAAAGAATATGAATTGATAGACTGTTTAATAATTTAAAAAAAGTATAATCGCTAAACGCGAACCTTTATGTGTAATTTCGGTTATTCTATTTGTTTAATTCCATTTTTCACATTTCTCGTAGTTGAGAAAACAATATTGCCCGTGAATGACTGTAGCTTAGATTCCTTCACAAAATAAAGGTCTTCGATAATATCGATTTATTGAGCTGTATTGATGTAACTGTATTGAAAATATGAAAATAATGCTTAAAATGAATATGTATTCAAAGATAAAACTAGTTATTTAATCGTTTCTTGAACGATTTCTTTCTTGGATTTGACGAAATTTACGGGAGTCAACAATAGGGCGAAATACAGACTATACGTATAATTATGGTAATTTAAATACAAACGTTTACCTTTATCAAGTCATAATATATTAGAAAGGTATCAGTTGTAAATGCAAATCACATAACGTATACATGTTGGCACTTTTACGAGTTTTTAGATACATTTTTAACTTATTAGTTTTATTATTATTATTATTTTAACACTTTCACAAAAAATTAACTTAGTATTTAAATCTGGCATTGTACCTTATAATTGGACCATATGGCTAATAAAGCCAATTAAAAAAAATAAAGGTTCTGAAAACGATCCTTTTAACTATAGACCAATCACTGTGTTGAGCTCTGTGAGTAAAGTTTTAATGTTTAACTTTTGTTTCGTGTTGTTTTTCAATACATTTAAATACTGTCTGTTTCTTCCACTATGATCAAATGTTTAAATGTTTAAATAGTGTTTGTGTGTGTTGCTTAACTTGTAAATATTCTCTCCCTTTAAATGAAAAAATATTTGCTTTGTAATATGCGGCACCTTCAAGTATGTTTCCACCAATATATGTTTGTGTAACTTTTGCTCATACTGTCATATTATGCATGAACTGAGCTTAAAATAAATAAACTTGGAAACTTGGAAGCTGATTGCTAGAGCAAATTGTGTTCAGGATTTTAATTTTTGTAAAGGTATAAGTAAGGAACGTTTAACGGATGAAACAAGTATTTCGGATGAATTAAAAGGGTTCGTGAAGGGTAAAATGCCATAACCAGTGCCATTTTGTACAAGTCGATAATTAAATGAACAAAAGCAAAACGAAAATATATGGATATAAAATTATTTAGACATATTTGTCAGTTTTCCAATATATGTTTGTACTTATTTTACCTGTATAACTGTATGTGCATCATATTCACACAAAACGAGCAAACCCGTTGGTTGAATACTTGATGGTAGCAAAACATTACTATTGTCTGTTTATATTTATGGTAAGATTCCTAAACATGTGTCTTCCAAAGCTGAAGAAGGGTTGCAATAAAAGGAACCTGTTCACGTTTTGGAAAATTGAAAAAATTAAAAATAATTGTTTCATATTTGCAAATTTTCGTTGTTGTTATGATATTAACGAGGAAACGGTAATACTGAGCATTTACCATGCTCTTAAATATCCATTTTATGCATCTTTTGACGATTTAAAAACTTGAAAATTATAAAGCGTTACAAACGCTAAACGATAATAAATAATGTGGAGAGTTCAGTTGTAATCGTTATTTTGTGACACTACGAGGATTTCTTAATATAAAGTATACAATACACCCCTCACTACATGTGCACGGATGGCGGAGTAGTCTAAGTGTTAGACTTTTACTCCAAGAGACAGTTGTTCGAGTCCACTCGAGAATTACTTTTTTTCTTTCATTAATTTTATTCTTTGATTTTTACTTGAGCTATTTAGTAGCAATGTTATCATTTATCAATTTCAAGCATTTAATGACAAACTTCAATACATGCAAAAATCTGTAAAAAGTCTCTTTATGTCATTTCGATGGAATCAACCGATAATTTTATATAGAGTCGCGAACCGCGGTCTACATATACGATTTATTTGCATGCAGTTTTAAACACTTTAAAGCTCTTTTGACCTGGTCATGTTTGTATGTAAAGTTTTGCTGAAGATTCACATAAGTGGTCGGTATATATTTATTGTACAAAACTTTAATCGCGTAAATTGTGATTCTATTGTTACTGTTGGTTTAATAAATATAGCTAACAATCCATTAAATTCGTATCACGACATCCAATCTCATAACAAACATAACATTCAAAGCGCCTTTGAACGTGCACTCTTGTATGAAAAGGGCGCTATATAAATCCGTTATAATAATAACATCGATTTGCATATTCAAATATGTTTAGCGAGTCTTGGATTTGTGTCACAAAGCTTTTGAATTCTTAATAAGTTTGATCAATTGAGTACCACCATGTTAAAGGATAGTGAATTAGACGGCAAATGTGGTCTTAAACAGACATGTTCCCAAGTTTTCTCTTTTTTTTTACAAATGCCATTAAATGAACTAAATAAAAAAACTATTATATTTGGAAAAGTTTTCTCAATATTTATAATATCAAAGAAAGTGATAAAATAAAAGTATGTAAAAGAGTCTTATTTGCATTTTTTTTAAATCATGATTTTCTTTCATTGTTTTACATGCGCACTTTTTTCCTAATAACACATGTACGTTTTACCATATAACAAAGATCTTTACAAAATCACGTTATCGTCACTAACATGTAATGTTAATAACAAAACAGGAAAAGACCATTACTAATGTAACTAGAACTTGAGGTCCTACACTTGTTTTCAAAATATATGTATTTCTATGTATATTTTCGAATGTGTGTCAACTGTACATGTGCTTATGTTGGAAATAAAATATGTTTAAACTGTAAAATAAAAACTACCTGACCTTTTGTTCGAACCCGGGACCTCCCGAAGCAAAAGCTTACATGCATCTTCTAAACCACCCAGCCTTTGAATTTGCAACTCAATTTAAACGCTATGAGCTTTAAACGCGTTTTTGCTAAAATCGATGAAAATCATTACACACGCTTTCCTATTGTTCCTTTTTCGCTTGATGCTAATCAATACACGAATTTAAACAATATTCTTAGTCAGTAGTGTGTTTGCTTGTTTAAGTTTAAAAAAAAAAACTTTTTTTTAATTTATGTCATTTGTTTTTAAATGCAATTTGTCAGTTTGCCAAACTGTGAACAAGTCCCTTTAAACGAAAGTTCGATTGAACTAGGATTGGAATGAGCGTTTTGCGCGTGTATGACCTCTGTTTCGTAACGTCCCAGGCAGAACTGTACTGTATTTATCGGAGCGTATCTCGCTTTGGGTGTATTCAGCCTAAGTCATACATGTGGGTTATAATTGAGCTCATTCAATTTTGAAATACCAGTGTTGACTTAAAAGCACGTGAGACCCACCTTTCAATCTAAGTTTACACAGGCATGTTGCATTTGAGTCATACATGGATTTCGAAATCATGAAAGGATCAATCAAGTGCTTGGCATTATTTCAGTGTTATACATTATTAAATGTTTGCTTTTCCATGAAATTAAACCAATTTGTATCTATTTGTGTATTGATTCGACCAAGTCCAAGTACAACATTTATTGCATAAACATTATGCAATGTCAAAGCACAATAAATAATATCAACAAGGAGAAGTACAAAGTAAACAGAACACAGAACAAAGTATTTAGCATTCCAGTGCTAAATTTAAAGACAATATTGTAACTTTACACATATAGTAATCGTAAATGAAAATTGAGAAGGAATTCATAATAATAAACAGTATATAAGAAATGAATTAATAATTGGCTATTCTCGGCATAATATATAAATTTGGCAAAATTATATAAGCCAAACCAGAGGGTCTCCGCATTAGTAGGATACAACAAATCAATAACCATGTTTGAATATAAAATGCAATAGACGATATAGAAATCGTATAGGTTTAATTTAAAATGTATGCAATTCAATTCATAGCAATATAAATAAGCAATTCAATAAAATCAATAGCATGATAAATAGTATTTACTATTATCAGTGCCCATTCCCAGTATTAATCAAAGCGCTGAGGGCACTGAATTGGTTCGATATTGCATTATTTAAGACGCAACTCATTTTTCAAAATTAATCGCAAGTTTGAAATCAACACAAGCCATTCACATTTATAAAGAGTGTGTCTTAACGCAAGGGTCGAGATGTGTGTGCACTTTTTATCATCCTATTTATTTTAAAGAGATAACTTAGACAACATAGCAACAACATGGCCCTTTTTTGACGTTCAAAAAGCATAGAAAGTATGATGAAAATGGTTAAGAAAACTGAATATATAGACAATTTGCAATCATCATCATATTAAATGAATATTGTTGGAATATCAAAAACCTATCTTACTAAGAATATAATTTCATTAGGGAAATTCCTTGTACAAAACTTTTGATGTTTGACACCATATACAAATTCAAACTATATAATAAGATAATTGATGAAAATAAATAAAAAATAAATCTGCGAGCAATACTTTTAACTCACGAATTAGGTAGTCATAGAGACAGCCCTGTTGACTCGTACTTTGTTGTTCATGCATTACTTATCACCCTAGCAGTTCACACGGTGTCAACAACTCTAACCTAAACATTGGTATTGCGCACTAATGCGCTTTTTCGGCGTAGCTGTTTTACCCAGCTTTTCACCTTAAATGACTTTTACACACACAAATATATTCGAATATTTCATAGGCTGATTCGAGATAAAACCTCTGAACTTTGGCTAAAACACTGTCCTGTGCTCAGCGCAAGGGATGTATCCCTATTCAGTGTAAGGAATTCCGAACAACTCTCTGTATGTTCAAATGACACAAACTGTGGCCCAGTTTCAATTACGCGTAAAAATCCATGTCTCAGAATTTCAGGGTCAGTACTTTTTCACTAAATCGTCCGGGAAATATATAATTAACTATCGATACACAGTTTTGCTTTCAAGATGAGAAAACAAACAAATAGTACAGTGTCACGATAAGAGGAAAATCGTTTTATTATCCAACCACAAATGTTTGCCGTACTCGGTCAGCACGTCTAGAAATCGTTCCTAAACGCCTGGATAGGCTGCCCTTATTTACAAGTTTGCTATTTTGAATACAATTTGTATCGAAAAGCATTGTGCTAAAATGTTTCATTTACAATTCGCGATGAGATTTTAAATAAGCCTCGTCATGCGAAAATGGGTCTTATTCTATATGCGCCCATCATATGTATAGCCCACTCAACCAGCGCATCTCTCAGTCGGCTCAGGAGATACATAATGAGACCAATACACATTGGATGATTTTATAGCGAACAGCATCGCCTCTGACCAGACTGCGCAAATGAACAGGTTGGACTTAAGATACGCTGGCCGAAACGCATAAGATCCATTTTCGCATAACGCGGCTATGAAAGTGGGATTTAAATGTGTCAAAAGAAAACTGCGTGTAAATTAAATATTAACATACGATATATTTCGATGGTGAAGAAATACACTCATAATCAGGCATGTGAGGACATATATGATCTGCACTCCAGTATTATATTTTTTATCTACTTACACTAATGTGTGGTTTCACAATGATAAGTTGATAACACACATTTCATGCGGTGAATATGTGACTTACAAGTTAACAAACACAAAAGTTAAACTTTTGTTTTCAATTTAATTATTCAGAAACGTAAATTGCAAACTTAATTTCAAAGTCAGCATTTTCGCCGACTACCTTTTAAAAAGATATTTCTTGTTATATTTAGTTGTTGTTTTTTTAATATTCGGTTTTAGCGAGTATAAAGCATTTTTGTTGTTGTCTATGATATACCTGAGTTATTGATGAGAAACGTAAATTACAAACTTTATTTCAAAGTCTAGCGATTATAAAGCATTGTTGTTGTTGTCTATGACAACCGGACTCCCGTTAGAGTCTAACACCGAATGAATACCCTGTTACAAACAACACATCCTTATTGCGAGACTGATAGATTAACAATGAATCCCGTATTACAAACAACACACCTTTAATGCGAGACTGGTATATTTAAAATGAATACCCTATTACAAACAACACACCTTTATTGCGAGACTGGTAGATTAACAATGAATACCCTATTAAAAACAAAAGACCTTTATTGCGAGACTGGTAGAGTAACAATAAAACCCGTATTACAAAAAGGACCTTTATTGCGATACTGGTAGATTTGCAATGAATGCCCTATAACAAACAACACACCTTTATTACGAGACTGGAAGATTTACAATTAATACCTTTTTACAAACAAAGGACCTTTATTACGAGACTGGTAGATTAACAAAGAATACCCTCTTACAAACAACATACCTTTATTACAAACAAAGGACCTGTATTGCGAGAATGGTATATTAACAATAAATACTCTATTTCAAAAAGGACCTTTATTGCAAGACTGGTAGTTTAACAATGAATATCCAATTTAAAAAAAAAACCTTTATTGCAAGACTGGTAGTTTAACAATGAATACCCAATTAAAAAAGGACCTTTATTGCAAGACTGGTAAATTTACAATGAATACCCTATTACTAAAAGGACCATTATTGCAAGACTGGTAGATTAACAATGAATACTCTATTTAAAAAAGGACCTTTATTGCAAGACTGGTAAATTAACAATAAATACCCTATTACTAAAAGGACCTTTATTGCAAGACTCGTAGATTAACAATGAATACCCTATTACCAAAAGGACCTTTATTGCAAGACTGGTAAATTAACAATGAATACGCTATTACAAAAGACCATTATTGCGACACAAAGATTTAAACCACCGATGGCATAGTATTTGAACTTTAAATGTAAACATGTCATCGTCAACCCTCTTTTGAAATTGCTGTCTCGTGATCGACCATTCATGTTCAATCAAGCACAACGGTGGCCGCCTATAAAACTTGTACATATATGAAACGGACAGAAGTACTTTTAGAATAAACCTGCCGGTGTTTAAATAAGGCTTAAACCTCTAGTGGATGCATAAAGTGACGATGTTTTCGAGGTACTTAAATTATTTTTATTCTTTATTTTATTTTAAAGTTTTGCTGACAATCCCTTTTAGAACAGTGTAGTCTAAATGAAATAACGCATGATATTATAACAATTTATTTGTTGTACATGTTATCAATAAACTACTCCATTTTATTAAGTTTAACAGGGCTTAAATCCATTATACATCTAATATAACTTATAAACTTGTGAACGAGAATTTACATTTTTAGTTCCACTTAACTTATATTGTATTTCATATGGTTATTACTATACAATAATTAATACTTTTGCACATTACCGAAGTAAACTAAATGTTGTATCGTCTGTATTTTCAAGATGACTTTACAACACATGTAAAATGGAAACGTACTGAATTAAGCTTCTCGAGTTGCAAGTGAACACAACATGAACAGTTCTATAAACAGTCCTCATATAACATAAGCAAGAAATATATTTATAAAGATATATTCAGAGTGTATCCTGAGTTTGAAAATCAAGGTTTATAATTTACTTTTCTGAATAATCAAATTGAAAATAAAGGTTTAATTGTTGTTACTGTTGTGTTTTTTTTCACTTATTACTGTTTACGTAATCACCGCATGAACTTCGACTATGTTATCGCTTATTTATTTATACAATATTGAATTCATATAAATACATTTTAAATACATGTTATACATCAAAATTAAAAAAATATATATCACATTTCTTATGCGCTATTATAAACGTATAAATGAAGGTTATTGTAGATTTTGAGACATGTAGAAATATCCATTACATATATGTGGTCACGTATATTCAAACTAGATACTTGTGTACATAGATAGTAAATGAAATAATACCAAACGAGCAAATGTCGTTAGCGTATTTTGGCTTCTAAGAAGGCTGACCGCGTTGTTAACTTGATATCCTGCGAGATGGAATGAATGTTTTACGTTAAAGGAATTGCAGAACTTTTGTGCTGGAACTGTGCATTATGCGAAAACCCAAAAGTACAAATATGTGTATTTAAATATAAACAGCTTGTCGTTAGTATATCAGGTTAGATAACATAAGGAAATAGCAATAATTACATTATATAAAACATGTTAGTGCAAATAATCAAATACAAACAGTGATGATTAAATGTAAGAAAGTTGTTTGTTTCAAATACCCGAATTGTTGATGTCTAACCTAAGCTGTTTGCTATTATATGTTCAGTTTGCGACCATTTTTGGTAGATTCGATCAAATTCGCGTAAATAACTTAAACATATAAATACAAATATGTTGCAAAGAGATTTCAAAGATTTATGTCATTGAACATCTGTTTTAAACTAGATAATTAATTGCGTGTAATAAAAAAAGGTTAATATACACTTATTTAGCCCACCTACCAACACTAGTGTATTGAAATATAAACAGAAACAAACTCCTTATTTTGTTATATTTTAGGTGAGCCGGAACCTTTGTAATGGCGAACTAGAGTAGTTTCTTTATCGGAGTTGACTCAAATCGATAAATAAAAGTATATTTCACTTAAACACTGTTCCGGTAAAATTAAAATTCTTGCATGAAACACAACGGGTATAAGTATAGTACATAATATTGTAACGTTAATTGTGACGCTATTCTTACTTTTGATTTGATAAATATCGCAAACTATAACTTTAAATTTGTATCACTATGCCTCTATTATATTCAAATTTCAATTAAAGTACTCTACTCTTATTACACGAACACACTGCAACGATTTACATGCGCTTAAATAGCGAGGGTCGGATTCGTGTGCCAGAAATTTGGACTTTGTATGAGATCGTTCATTTGACAATCATCGGAGTAAAGGATTGTATAAAACGTGACTAGCACCGCGCTTAAGAATCCTGTGTAGGACTGATTGGCACCTATCTAAAGGATTGTATGAAAGAGAGCAAAATTGGTCTTAAACGTACGTTTGGTTTGACTAGGGATGGGTTGTGTGTTTGTTATAACTTGGATAGCTTTCATTTCGTAACATCTCCTTAGTGAACGCTTGACTGTACACATCCGAGCGCATGTGATGCAATTTAGCTCATACAATTTTCAGATATGGAACTTTTATTTCAACAAATACATATACATATATACACAATTGAAATAGACCTTTATGGTCCTTGTTTCAACATGATATTATATCTACATAAATTTACAATTTGGCGACAATCAGTGCTTAAATACATGTCATGATGTTATATTCATGTGTATTTACAAATTTGCTACTCGAGTATTTAATCGAGAAGGATGACTTCATAGTTGCCGTATGGTTGTCTTTTGGACGAGATGTACAGTGGATATTTTTGCAATTCTTTGCTATTTAATACCTTAAAAATAACCTTGGTAATTGCGAACCTTTTTATCATGAATAACACGCTTGATTTGTGTCGTATATTCCTACTCGGTCTCGCTCTTGCACGTGTTGAACGAGATACAAGCAACTGACAAAATGACGATAAATTAGTGTGTTATTCTTGTTCTAAACCCGATTCCGCTACGAACATGGATCAAGGATTTACCACGAAACAATTCAACTACGCCCACGATAAATGGATTACTTTCATTTATACAAAATCATAAATATCCCCACGTTCTATTTTTTAAATCACAAAATACGCACATGCTCTTTTGTACAAATTAATCTAACCACTTGATATTGCAAGTTAATTTAAATATGATGTGCGGAGGTGGATGCATAAATATTATAGAATAAAGGCTTACACAAAATTATAATTTGTTTTCAGGTTAGCAGTTCTCGCCCTTGTGGTGACACGTCTCCACGCCTACTCTAGCTACAGGGACAACATTCCCAACGGGTACAATGTAACCCACCCTTGTGACAGCCACATGAAATGGGATGGAGTGGGGCATGAAAATCAAGGTGGTGGGGGCACCAGAAATCCGTTTGGATTGGACTTCAAAGCTAACAGCGCGGTACGGACATTTAAATGAAACAAGAAAACAAATGGTTACAACTGTACTTTGTTTGTATTACAGACATTTTAAAGTTGATGTATTGCTGTGGTAAATGTTTCAGTAGTTACTACGACCTCTTTTTAAACCGCTGCTGCTGCTTCTTCCGTACTACAACACAAACTACCTAAACACTTCTACTACTTACGAATATTTGACCACATAAACGATTAGAACTTTAAGCATGGCCATTTTACGATCCTACAAGTTATAACAAAAGAAAAAGAACAGAACTGGAACATTTGCGCTTACCAAATATGTATTTAACAACTTCAGTATCGGATGTCTTTCTTACACTACTTCTCTGTTCAAGTTAATATTTGAGAAACTTAAAATCATGATATTTAAATTCTTAATTTATACGCGATTAATCTGTAATCTCGTAAACTTTTTATAGTTTGACAAATACTCACTTTTAAACATGAATATTTTTCTTAATACCGACATGTACATTATTGGTTCTTTTACTGGTATCGAGTAAACTAGATTTCAAAATATGCCTTTAATGTAATTTGTCAAACGTTCCATATACAGACCAAGTAAATTCGTGCCTGCATAAGAATACCATGTACGGTCTTACACGGTTTCCAACCCATTTCAACATTAACAACTACGCGTAAATGCAAACGTCGTGCATGTTGTTGGACACCTATCTCCAGGGGCGTATTTTTCGGCGTAGCTGTTTAACCCAGGTTTTAACCTTTGTTGACCTTTGTTAATGTACAATGAAATTTTGAGAAAATTTCCCGCCGATAGGGTGAAATGAATAAATGAAATGTTTGCATTTGTTAAAAATATGTTAAATGAACACAATAGAAAAGTGTCCGTGTTATCTCGACTAATATCAATTTACCAAGTCAAAATCTGTTCCACGATCTATTTTGTGTATTGTAGCCTCAAGGTTGTTTTCGTTTGGTAAATCCCCACTTTTGTGCAGACATGTGCACATATATAACGTTTTTGGTTAAGATAAATATACGAGTAAACGTTTTTGTGTCGGCGTTGGGCTAAAATTAACTGTGTCCTTACGCATTTTATTAATCCTGCATTTATGTTGTGCTCTTGAAAACGTTACAAATAAAACTAACTTTCTATTATTTGATGTAAACATTCAAGCATTTTGAAGTGTTAATTAATCGATGCTCATTCCACTGAAATGATGTATGAATAAACTTTCTTTAAACGCAGAACATTCCACTGCGCAGCATTTTAAGGTAACTACTTTGTCAGTATGTCTTTCTAGTAAATGAGCTGTTTGGAGCCATAATTGGCTGTATATACACGCGCGTGTATGTAGATAGCACAATCTGGTTTTCAAGGTTGAGTGCCGCTTGTTCGCACCGTACATAAAAACTACCTGAATACTATGATATGCCACGTTATGAGAACAATTATAGTATTATCCGTGAACCTATATGTGTCGTTCAGATTGGAATGTATACATTTAGGTGACAATTATTTTGTTTATTTATTGTCTTTTTAACCAATCAAGGAGGGCATACATACATTATGTAAGCAGATATATACGTGTCAGGACGTGAAATGGACTATTATTAACTGCATAACATGTGTATACAAGTACATGCAACGAATAGAAATATATAATTGTTATGTGGCGGAAAAATATAAATACGTGGCACGAATTAAACACGTTCTATTGTGCAAATTAACGTATCATGTATACACGTCCGTTTTCAACTCTTAATTATTTTAACAATTAACGCCGACTTTCGTATTTTAAAGATTTTGTTTTTGCTTCTCGTATCGTGTTAGGTTTGGAACGCCGTAATTTGCCGAAAAGACTCGGACGGAGACGGGCGGACGAACGGAGAAGAATTGGGGGACCCTAACTGCGTCTGGATGAAGGGGGCGACCCCTCAGGTTACAACTGGGATCACTCATCCGGGTACGGTACAAATCAGTTAACCATTTGTTACACTGAATCCATGGATATCGAATTTCTTAAAAATATAGGATCTGACATGAGTTGTCATATCATACCATATTTTATTAAAAGAGTTCAGGAATTTTGTTAGTAAGCGAGCCTTTGGCGAGCTTACTTACGAATTTCCTGGACGAGTTTAATAAAATAAGGTATGATATGACAACGAGTGTCAGATCTTTTTATCACATGCTTTTAAACTAAATAAAATACATCTTAATTTACCAAAACAAATGCTTATAGATTTAAAAGTTGTTTACTATCGTGACGTCATTTCATGTTGACGACGTCATTTCACCAAAATAAAGCCATGCGATTGGTTAGTTATTGATTATGTAGCCAATGAAAACGCTTAAAAATGTTGTATTACACATGTGTAATATAAAATATATGTAATGGTTATATTACATGGAAAACAAGGTATAGCATGTGATAAATCAATTTATAGTGACGATTTAAAACGTTAACGTAGATGAAAGTATTCCAAATGGTATGCAAAACAGATGTTTTTAAACTGTTTCAGTTTTTTCCATCAAAAGGATGTAACTCGGGTACATTAAATAATAGTATATATTCAAGCTAGTTAAGCTGTTTGCTGTGACACATTTATATATCTTATTATCAATAATAATTATTACTCATAGGAGTACAATTTTTACTGCTAAATAATGATATTGTCTTTATAATACATACTATTTAGGTTAATAAACAGACACATTATATAGATGTTATCGTCGACTAGCAGCTTGAAATTTGATTGCAAAATACTCCAAGGTTTCCGTTCATACCACCCCTTTTATCATAAAATACACTACTTATGAACTCATATGCTTCAATTGCTTAAAGTGACGATTAGCATAAATTTAACAACTGTATATAATGGTTGAGAAACTGTCCACTAATAATCACCATCCATTGGCGTTTTTGTTAATCAAATTAAACACTAATATATAAAGAGTTTACATCTAACTGTAAAAGAACATTGTATAGCACTCTTTATCAATGGGTGCTTTAAAATATTACAAACTTAATGGGACTACTGGTAGTTTTCAGGGTTTTACAATATTAAAATAATGTATTTACCCATCACATGCAAAATGTACATAGATAGGACTTCCAAAAAACGGCTTTAATACTATATATGTTTAAGACTTTATTTCGTATTTTGTTTTATATAATGATGACGACGTTCACATGTTAATACTTTGTATATATTTTTTTATTTTGCCTTTTTTAGGCGTTTGTGAACCGCTCGGTAGCAGCAAATGCACTGGAAAGAATGCGTTTGTGAATTGCCAAAATACCGGAAAATTTGTGTGCCCTGCCATAGAAAAGAATGGTATGTATTTTAGAGAGACAGTATGCTATTAACACAACAATGTTATAGTCCCCCCCCCCGATGTTATTTCAGTATATTTGTGTCTCCAGTTAATCACACACAAACACGAAATAATTCCACGACTAATTTAAGAACTTGAGAAATCGGATTTTATGATTATTGAATGTTCTCGTGTTAAAAAGCCCTCATATGGCTCATATAATTTATCACACATAACGTTTTTCCCAACCGTCGCGAAGGGATTCACACGTTCCAAGTATATCTCTGTTTTATATCCTGTTTCCAAAATTCACATAGCTCTCTGTTTTTATATTAAACTAAACCGTTTACATTAAATTGGAAAACCGTTACAAACGGAAAATCCTTGCAGATCTTTAATGATTTTCTCTTGGCTACTTATATGACGGTTATCTCTGCGATGAGCTTGAATTATTCCTTGTGTTAAATTTCAATAATTTTAACTCCCATTTTAAAACTGCCAACTTTCAAAGCATTTTTTTTGCCTTTCCTAAACATCAAATTTTGCATTCCTGGTATCATTGAAAAGACGGCTTTTCTCTCTTTTAAACATACACCTTCTCGTATTTAATTAGAAAAAAAATCTCCGACAAATGCATCCACCGTAGCAAATAGTATTTCGGAAGCCTGTTGTCGACAAAGACCCCATGCAACAGAGTACGCACACCCACAAGTTTATCTTTTAAGGACACTCCAATCCAATACCTCACAGTACTCCACACAAACAGGATATGAGAAATAATGTAACCCCAGAACACTTGTCTTATATTGTAAAATGGCCATTATTCAAGAAGTGGATCAGAACTCTTTAGAAATATGCACTACTTACGACGGACCACAGAAGGATACACAATGAGTTTGTGTGATTTAACATTTGTTTTTTGGCCTACAGACACGTTGAAAATCGAGTACAGGTTTCCGAGAACGCTTGTTCCGGCCCAGGAGACCACGTACATGTGCATGAACATCCAACTGCCCGCGGACAAGACCTACCACCTGATCGCGAGTGAACCAATCATCGACAACATTGAAGTCATGCATCACATAATCGTCTATGGATGCCCGGGACTTGGTAAGTGTTGGCTCAGCATTGAAGATATGCATTACATAATCGTCTTGTGATGCCCGGGACTTGGTATGTATTGGCTCAGTCATGATTCACATAATCTGAAACCGTATGAATTGAATAAAGCAAGAACAGTTTTTTCGATGGCTCTATTCAAACGAATTTCAATCATTTGAAGTGTTAGAAGTTTCAATTGCTCAAAATGTACACATACAATGATTAAGAAATTAACTTCTTTAACGACTTAAATGTGTTGAGAGTATAAACTTTCATCAAAGTGTTTTTAAGTTTAATTGCACAGTATCTGAAAACATTGTTAATTCTCGAACAACACGTGAGAACGATTTTTTTCCGTTAAAATGGTAAAAGTTTTTCATAGTTTTTTGAAAACGTATGCATTGAATAAAGCAAGAACAGTTTTTCGATGGCTCTAGTTTTGAGAATATAAATGATTTGAAGTGTTAGAAGTTTCAATTGCTGAAAATGAACACATGACATGTTTAAGAAATTTAACAAACTGTTAATTGCTCGGGCAACAAGTGATGCAAAAAAAACTTTAAAAGTTTAATTGTACAGTATCTGAACAAATTGTTAATTGCTTGAACAATAAGTGCAAAAACATACCCTTTATTTTCATTAGAAAACGCTCTGGGTCCTCTCATGCAACCGGAACCATGTGGTGCAATGAAGGCTCAATGCACGGAAATGATTTCCTTATGGGCAGTTGGTACCGGCGGGCAGTGTTTCAACGAGAACATGGGTTTCATGGTCAACGGGGTTGGAGGATTGAAATATGCAATCATGGAGGTAAATAATGAAAAGGGAAACTAAAGTATCGCGGGATTCTCGACCCCGGGGCACTCCTCAACGCTCACATATAACAATGATTACAAATATATAAACATGGGTTGACTTTTACGAGGAAACGAATCACATAATATTTGCTTGTTATTTGGCAGACCCCGGGGAAATCATTAAAAATGTTAATGATGCGCAGTTCGGTGGAAAAATGACGCAAACAACTCCAGAACTGTTCATTGGGATTTATTTTGCTATTTTACACGACGCCTTCCATAAAGTCATTTAATCAACGAGATACTTTATACTTATGATNTATATATATATATATGTATTTATATATAAATGTCGTGATTTGTGAACTGTTCCTATGAAAAACATCACGTGATATTAACTCGTAATTTGGCTGACCCCGGGTAATCCATTTAAATATTAGTTTAATAACTTAATTCCGCGAAATTCACAAGTGGCAATTTATGAGCTGCAGAAAAACGTAAACAAGTATTAATACATCATACTTACTTAGTTGTATTTTAATTGCAGTTCCACTGGAACAATCCAAAGCTAGTTTCCACCTACGCGGACAGTTCTGGCTACGCATTGTACCTGACCCCAAATCTCCGAAAATACAACGCTGGAGTGCTCATGATCGGTCAGAATTACATACAGATCCCTCCCTCCGCCATCGGTCACACTGAAAGTGGCTCCTGTACCGGAAGCTGCACTCGACAGATCATGACGGGCGAGATCCGCGTTACCGAAGTGACCAATCACATGCATGGGTTAGGTATGACGTCACCGAGTACTTTGCGCCTGTCTATTATATGTTGTAGATACACCACGGTGCATTACCATATCGGTCCCGCTCTGGGATGAAGCGCTTAATCGGTAACCCTCTCTGATGAGGTACCGGTCATTATCGGATAAAAAAATAGTTCTGTGTGGATGGTCATCCACAAAACAACAATGTATTGTTAACAAGGGACACGGGTCATTCAAAGTAGGTATTTCACGGAACATTAGAACCATTCGGCTTTCTAGTTATATGTTTATTTCCTTTGCTTCGTTAGTGAATACTTATATGTAAGCGACACGGTCGAGAGATGTCGCGCTATTGACAATGAGTTTTAGTATTGTAAACTGTTTTTCTGCGTGTATAATGCACACATCTGATCGCCTGGATTACATAAATTGTGTTAAATAATGGTAAATATCGTTTAAAACGAGAACAGACCCTTGGAATTGTCAAAATATTGAAAATTGGTCTACTTTCTGTTTATATGAAGCACGGGTATCCATCTCCAACTATTGAAAACCCCGACTGATAATTCGTTTTACATATCAATTATCGAATGATTACTGTTCAATTTGGATTTTAATTATAACAATAGTTTAAGCATTTACAAAATTTATCTCTTTGTCAATTTGCCGTTCCATGACACTCAAAATTGTGTAATACGCTCAAGCAAGGGACTGCAAAGTGTATCGAAGTATTACGTGGTAAATATGACCCACGACAACTTCGTTCTTTTACAACTTGTCCTATAGACTTTTCGCCACTCATGACGCGAAGCACTTTTCCATGAAAAAGCCAGTGTGTTACTTTCCATAATGTCATAGTCTCCGGGGAATATGTCATATTTGACGTAATGTCCAGTGAATACCATTTCACTACATCAAGCAGATTTGAGAAGTAAAAAGAAATATATATTGTTTAGAGATTATTTATTTGAGGAAATCAGACGCATACATGGACAAAATTCAATATGCCTTCCAGATTGCTTTAAACTAGCTTAGGCTGCTGGTAAAAGCTGGATAATTTCTTTGCGTAATATGTCTAAAGTGTCTGGCTCGTATAAGGTTCTCTTTGATTTGGGTTGAGCAGGTTTGTTTGTCTAAGTAGGTGCTGCTCTACGTTTCTTCGCTACTAGGTTTAACTGTATCGTTTATTTTTATACTTGGTGTCAAAGAAGGATCTGTTGACCTCGGCAACTCTGGAGATTGTATTTGCTGTGTTATGTGTGGGACAGGTGGCGTAAGAACCCAGTGCAAATCCGATGCAATAGATGGCTGGGATGTCATAGGTCGCTTTGGTTGATGAAGACATAACGTAGCTCGTCGTTTACGTGATCGCGATCTGAAGAACACATAAATCATCTAAGACTAATATTTTAAACATTTTTTCTTGTTTTAATGATATTTTCGGAATGTTTTGAAATTGTATAGTCTACTCTTGTCTACGATTTTTATTTCCAGCTTCGTTATTTTCTAAACAATGATGGAATAGCTTTTATTTTTGCACATTAAGAAAAAATGTATAATTTAAGTTTTAAAACGCGCATCGTCATCGACGTACTTTCCTTCTAAACTATTCCAAAACATATTCAATTAAAACTACGCATT
Source organism: Dreissena rostriformis (assembly GCA_007657795.1). Lineage (NCBI taxonomy): Eukaryota > Metazoa > Mollusca > Bivalvia > Myida > Dreissenidae > Dreissena > Dreissena rostriformis. The sequence goes on along the minus strand of VMBQ01004288.1, from coordinate 55,742 downwards.
GCTATTTAAATCGTATATATATTTATAACAAAACACACATATTATTCAGCTGAGAAATATGACAGTTTACTTGAATAAAAGATCTGCTGTTAGTGAACCAAATCCGAGAGGTTGCCTGTGTGCTGATATCCCATAAAAGAGAGGGATACCCGTGCTACACGCAAACCAAAAATGACACTTTTCTGACACTTTCACATACGTTCAGTTAATAAATATGAGAGTTTAATATACAATAATTACAACTGATGTGCCTATCAAAAACATTGTAGGCCTAAGTGTATTGTTGAGAATGGAAAGTCATATTAAAAACTCACCGATGTGATAGTCGACAGTGCAATGTCAAACTGTGTGGCTTATATCTAAACTCCAGCTAATGGAAAATTAAAACGAAGTACAAACAGACATGAGTCAACGATTGTAATGTTCCGTGCAATGTTTTATCTCGTTTCGTTTACATGACTACATGAACATATTGAGTATTGTGTAAGTAATTACTTTTGACGTTTATCGTTTCCTTAATGGTCCAAAACACTATTTTGGTGACCACCCTGCATCACAGAACCATGTTTTTATCCGAGAATGACCGGTACCGCATCCGAGAGGGATACCGATATAGCGTTTCATCCGAGAGGGGACCGATATGGTTTTGCACCGTGTACACTGCGATATATCATTTCAGTTTAGAACAAGATATGAATGTAAACCGAAACATTCGAACAGGAACAGATACAGTCGGTGGCGAGAGGGGGAGGACTTTACAGTGAACAGAATCGTCCGTCAGTCCATCCTTCCATCCATCCATCCATACATCTATCAATCTATCCATTGTATTAATTAAAATTAATTATGAAGTCGGTCTGTACTACATTGATACACACAGTAATACCGTACCTTCTCAATAGTATATATTTACCTAATTAAAATTAGTCTAGACCAGTAAAAACGTCAAAGTAAACTTTTAGAAAGCAAAATGTTGTATTCAGTTCATTACGATGTAGTAAAATGACGTTGTTTTCCGCATTAAGTTGAACAGGTTGTGTATTTGGACATGCGTCCTTTCAGGGAAGTCGATGATTACAGAGTTGATAAGGAACGGCACCAGGGTCCAGTATCTGGCAAAGGACGATGTCTTCGACTACAACGCACCAAAAACCTACAGGTAAATGGAATAGAAATACGAGTGTGTTCAATGAGTACAAGTATCTCGTTTCGTTTACATGACTTCATGAACATATTGAGTATTGTGTAAGTAAGCTGCGTTTTACGATCCATGTTAGGGGGAGGGTGCGCACCCGTCGCCCATCCTTCTAAAATGTCCGAGTAATACATATATGGATACACCAAAAACAGAACAACAAAATGAAAAATATGCTGATTTGTTTTTCCCCTCGCTTCAATAGCGAACTTGAACGGAATGTATAATACATAACACTTTCCGTACATAAACCAGTACTATTGCCAGAGGTTCCAAATTAGGAGAAAGAGGACCGCATTTGGCGCCTGCTGTAAACATAGATTAATATGCATACTTCTGTCCCACGTATATAAATATACAGTATAAAATATCATAGTCATGTAAGCACAAGTCCTAGACCACATAACATTTTATTTTAGCGCAAAGATATCAATATATTTTAGTAGTAAAGTCCTTTTAAACTTGCCGACCACTAGGCTCTCATATAGTGACCTTTAGCGAATTTGGCAAAGTTTGGATTATTTGTTTTGTCTCTTGATGATAACGAGACATTTTGTGTCTGGTCTTAACCTTTTTCTGACCATTTGAATCTTTGGTTCGGAATCAATACGAATTTCGTCATCCAAAATGTGAAAGTTCTAGATTTTTGACGTCAAATCTTTCATTCGGACGGTTTCGGGAAAAACATTTATAATGTCCATTCGGAACATTATGGTATCCATCGTTCAGGGTACGTTATGACTTTAATACGAAAGTCCCGAAGCGGAGCATGGTTTAGTAACATATAGTTTTCATTTTAATTGCATTTACATTTAAAGAATCATGTTAGATTCAAAATAATCTTTGAATTATCGTATTTTAGTGTTGAAACACTCTTCAAATATTGTTCTGATATTTGACTATTAACATATTCGGTAAAACGAATTCGTAGGATCACTCTCACGCCTCAGAATTCAGTCGGAATCATTGTTAATTTACCGATGAACAATTATACAAGGAATAGTATGTATTAAACATATAATGGTATTGATGACATTTGCCACCCCTTATAAGAACGAGTATATATGCATTATAGAGATTTGGCTGTAGTTTTACGGATATTTACAAACGTAAACAATTATCAAATGAAAATTAGGTAGTAAACATATTTTAGTATTGATAGCGTTTGCCGCCCCTAATAAGTATAAGTATATATGTATACTAGCTATTGGGCTGTTAAGTAACACGTTGTCTCCGGTAACGGTTATTTATAGGGATGATTACGAATACCGAAGTTAATACTTATGTTACTGTAGATAGTAACACAATAAACTTGAATGCATGTGATCTTTGGTCAAAGTAAGGTGATTATCACGTTTGGCCCTGCAGGGCCAAATGTTGATAATCGATAATCGGCCCCGGAACTAAAGCACGTGACGTCAACAGAACAAAATGGCGCCCATATTAAGTCTTTTCCAACGGTTATTAATAAAATTAAGCCAAAAATCAACGAAATAATATTTAAAAAAAAAGTTAATTAAACGTAGCACATAATTAGAATGATGAAAGAAATATTTATTGCATCTGAAACTGTACTGTAGATTAGATTGATGACACTATTCGAGTTTTAAGTTTAACAGGAGTAATCCAACATCAAAATTTAGTAAACGGCAATAACCTCAATGACAAATTTAATCAAATGCTTTTAATAATAAAATTACAACGACATGTACTTCAATTTTCTGTTTTTCCACCCCTTTATCTTAATTTATTTCAAACTACATTTTTTTTAAAGTTTCACGAAATCGAATGACTGCTCGGAGTGATTTCTTTACTTCCTCTTGAAGTTTCCAATGACAAATTAAACACGCACAATCCGAAATACGTTTTGGATTCGTTCGATACTTTTTAAAATGAATATTTTACTGTTAAATCAATCAAAACGTCCGAATTGTTGTTAAAAGCCAGCGAGTCAAACTAAAACTGGTGTGTTTCGTCACAGAAATTACGTCATACAAGGTAGATACGTCATACCTTGCGTAATCAATTGAATGACAAGAAAAGAACGGACAGCTGGTTCGGCAATATATTTTAGTGAAAGAACACATAGGATGATATGTAACATGTACCGTGGTTAAATAGTACAGTTAACGGGGATTGAGTATTAAAAACGTTAATACCATCGTTGTAGGCCTTTGGGGTGATTATTCACTCTGCGGGCCGATTATCACTTCTGGCCCTCAAGCAACGAGGTATTAACCTCTATATAATATTCGAATATTCGTTTGCAATTATTCGAATATTTCGAATATTCAATTTTAAACCTTAGATTAAAATGTCCGAACTTACGCCCGTCCGGAGCAAAGTACTATGCCAGATTGCCATTACTAATTTACAAACGTGCGTTCCATTTGCAACAACAGTTACGACGAACCAGTCGTGATACGTCCGGGAGACGAAATGAAGACGACCTGTGTGTACCAGTCTGCTGGAAAACGTGAAGTCACCACGTTTTTTGGGGAAGGCACGCAGGATGAGATGTGTTTCTCCTTCCTTATCTTCTACCCGAAGGAAAGCATGACATCGACATGTAAGTACATACACTGTATTAACCTCGCTCTGGGAAAACTGGGTTGAATGAATGTGTGTGTTTTCCCATGCATGTGCAGTCCACACAGGCTAATCAGGGACGCTTAAATGGTATTTTTCGTTCAAAGAAAGTCTCTCCTTAGTATAGATCCAGTTTAGGCGGAAAGTGTCGTCCCTGATAAGCTTGTGCGGATTGCACAGGCTAATCAGTCCATTTAACGTGTGATATCTAATAAACTCTAGGGCATGCAATAATGTGATAACAGCAATGTGACAAAGTATCATTCTTCATATGAAGATGTGCGACATTTCAGCGTGATATGTTTTGTAACTACACGGATGCAAATGGATATTACAATGCAATAAACGAATACAATTCTCCTCCAGTGAAGTTATTTCTGTGATAACCGTAAGCGCATGCGCAGAAAAAGGATGTTAACGTGTGCTGTGTATTGAAATATTTTGAAAACGTTTAATTGGGAGTAGACAGAGTTCATTGTAAAATTTTAATCAGTTCATTCTTTTTGTAACTAGATAAGAGTTTGATAATTTACATTACAACTTTAATAAGATATACTTATTATTGATTTATCGTGTTCCATGAAATAACTGTTTTATTACCTGATCAAATTTCAAACATAGAAACGAGCTGGCAGCAGTTCAAACTATTGACCGGTCAACGGTTCGAAATATTAACCAGTAACAGTTTAAAACATTGCAACATTACTTTTTCGACGAGGAAATAGCAAAAAAATAATTAATTATAATTTATATAAGGCATCAGGTAATAAATCATAATGTTTTAGGAATGGTTTATCGTTGAGTCATAACAGCAACACATTTTATGTACATCTATAGTTTAATACTTTAAATTAGCATTTGAAACGAAAATATTACATTACGTGCGATCGATTTAAGTCTTTCTAGAAAGGTGGGTCATAATTTTGCATATATAATTCATTTCAGCGTGCCAATCATGGAAGAGTATAGACTATTGCGAATATCTAATGAGTCCTGTGAAGAGAGGGTGCAACTTCACGCAGCTTTTTGACCCGACGTAAGTGATACATTGTACTTCCTTAAAACCGAACTCACTACAAACGGAAACCATATGAAAACCGAACAGATACTCCGGTCCCGTGTTATCCCCCCTCCCCCCACACAACTCTATAGGTTAAATGTGCAAACTCTCTCGGAATACGCGACTCGCATAATGCCGGATACTGTGCAGCTGTAGATGTTCATTTCTGTGTGCACTTACATATCCTTTTAAACGAACAATGTAGAAATTGTATTCCGTTTAGTGTAAGCTAGCCAATCACAAGATCATACCCCAGTATCATAGGTCTTACACTGTCTACGAGCGATTGTGTTTCTACAGCAGTTCAAATTATGAAATATAGATGAGCCGCGTTCTGGGAAAATTGGGCTTAATGCATGAGCGTAAAGAATCGTCCGAGATTAACCTGTGCAGTCTGCATTGGCTCATCAGGGGCGACACTTTCCGCTTTCATGGTATTTTTTGTTTTAATGAAGTTTTCTCTTTGTTTCACTTACAGTAACCCTAAAACAGCGGCACTAGGTCAATCTGTAGCTACGAAGTGCACCCCTTTTGTGTGCCGCCAGGAGTGCCTCGCCTTCCGGAAAGAGCTCCAGAAGGACCCCTGTTTCCAAGGCGACGCGCATGACCTCTACCGAGAGTGGATCATGAAGTTCATGAACAGTCCCGAAATGACATACTTTTTCGCCCAATTGGATTCGTGCGACTGGGAAATGTGGCAAGAGGGTTACAATCATGGTGGAGGCGGTACCAGTGACGCCGCGTCAGTCGCGGCGGCGGTGACTTCCGTCCTCCTTCCGCTTGTCTGCGCGATGTACTTGTAGACGTATTTGATATTGGAATCACTTAGCTGTAAATGCAGTACGCCGTCGAAAAAAATGAGAAATGTTATATTTGCGCAGATCTGAACAATTTATGATGAAATATAAACTTTAAAGGCTTATAACATTTGCGATACGATATTTGCATGTATGTGGCTTATAAAAGACACTGCAATAATAACCATGCTGGCTACATACATATCTGAGCATGCACTCAAAATGCAACTTATTTAAATGGACACACCATACGTTTTTGCAGCATAACAATATAATTAAGTTTCATTTCAAATAAATTGTACGATTATTTTTTTTGTTAACAAAAACAAAACTCGATTGTCAAATAAGGACTAATTACTTTCAGTCAAGCTGGCCTTTGTATTGTCGTATTTGGTCCCACATACCTGCATTTAAAATACTTCAGATTAGATTTAGTACAACACGTCTGTGTAGCACAATGCTAGTATCTAGCAAGCGCGATGTCAATAATTCTTCTCTTCAAAAATAATCCTTAAATTCATTGAATGTATTGTTAATCTTTTTAAATAAGTATTAACGATACCCAAGTTTAATGTCGTGTAACATCATTTGAAATACATTATCTGGGACCGTATTTTGGAATCAAAGGTATAAAGTGTTTTTGAATTTTGAACATACTGTGATGCGTAACGAAACGTGTTTTGTTGTATTAATTATAATTGATTATACTCAGAGATGCTATTGTTAGCATGTATTTTTTATGGTTTATGTTTACTAGTTCAAACTGTTTAGTCCGATTTACGCCTATCCTCTTCTGTTTTGAATATGAGAAAAAGAACAATTCTTAGAAGAGTTTTCATTGTTGATTTTGTTCCTGTGTGATTTTAGAAGATAATTGCGGCGATTATGTATTACACAATTGGAGTTTTCAGAAAGGACTTACACATGCGCATCGGCAATACTTTTCGATTTATTATTGTCAAAATCAAATCCGTGATAACAGCTCACCGTGAGCTAACTGACATCGCCGCAGTCAATCTTGGCTGTTACCCGGCTTGTACACAGATGAGCTAACTGACATCGCCGCAGTCAATCTAGGCTGTTACCCGGCTTGTACAGCTCACCGTGAGCTAACTGACATCGCCGCAGTCAATCTAGGCTGTTACCCGGCTTGAACTCAGATAATTAGGCTGTTACCCGGCTTGTACTCAGATAATTTATCGGACGAGAAACTGTATTTGAAGTATGGTATTTTGACAAATCATGCGTTCAACAAGACATCATAAAGCCATATTGAAGCAAATATTCGTTAAATGATATAAAGCGAAGTTAAGGTGCTAAAATGCTCTAATCGAGAAGACCTTATCGTGGGCTTAGCGCAAAACGGTCGTTACTATATATATATTATATATATAGAAACGACCGTTTTGCGCTAAGCCCACGTTATGTGATTGGTATTCCGCAAATGACTGCTACACGTGCTAAAGAGGATAAGGAAAACTTTCCAAAGGACGAAATCGCCAGAAAGAATAACACGTTGCGCGACAGATGTGTGGCATTGGGAAATGCAAATGATGATCACACACGTTATTTTTTTATAAACCTTTGAAATCAGCACCATGCGTGTTATATCATCATGCAATTAGATAACTTGAACACGAGTTGGTTTTTTCCATAACTCTTACACATTCTTAGAACTAGAAAAAAACTATAACCTGTGCGTGTCTTTATGTTTTAATGTTATTATTTATAACACATATTTGACACCATACAGTGGGATTAAACCATTCCTTAAGCTAGAGTTTCAACACAAAAAGCAAACATATGATTTTCCGTGGCGTTATCGTGTTTCTTTTAAGTACAGGCGTTGTTTTTTCGTATCATTATAATATAAAGAAGTGAAACTCCAGAAGCTGCAGCAGTATTGCATTTCTATCATACTCACCTTCTATATGTTGCACAGTTATATAACACCATAAAAAAATATAGATTTCAGAAAATAATCTATATTTGTAAAAAAATGATCAGCCTTTGATATTAAGAATAGATGTATCCATTTAGCTACACAAAACTTCAGATATGCATAGGATATTAAAAAGAGACAAAGGCATCCTTTCAAAATTAGAATAGTAATATTATATTATCATAGTATCCATGCCAAACAATATAAATCGCCTTTCATTCAATTAGTTGCAAATAAGTTTGCAATTGTTTTTATTTTGGGCTTTCTTGGGTGGGCGTATAAGTCTCAGACAGTGTGGAATTTATGTTCCACTCACCATTTCCAGAACACATTTAGGTATATAAGCGAAACTTCAAATTCATATGCCTTATATAGATGGGACAGTGTCATAGTAAGTAAACATTTAAAACATTTCAATAATTGGAGGTAAAATTAAACTTCTAATATACAATGATACCTTATACAGTGGTGTGGAATTCCAATGCCCGACTTGTCCGACACGGGAGTTATTCATCCGGGTAAGTGAATTTTTAAATCTAATCTGTCCGCGAACAACTTGAACATTACGATTAAATAAACATACTTATTGTAATACACGAATCATAACTGCATTGTATTAGCAAAATAAGGCTTCTTGAAGCATTTACGGATACTTTTACCGAACATGTTTAATTATTTACCCTTTACATTTCCGAGTTCCGAATAATAAAAATGTCCACAAGTCGTAGTATAATTTCCTCTTTAACTTCATTAGTAAGTTCTTAATACAACCTTATGCTAAAATCGCTTCCCCCTAAATTATTTGCAAAGTTGTCATAAAGGCAACAATTCAAGTTGTGTTTATGATATATTTATAGATATATATATGATGAAATAATGTTAATGCTGACTTCAATGTATTTTGTTTAAACAATATTTATCTAGCACAAATAAGTTATACAATAGAAACATACATACTTCTTTTGACAAAATATGCTCAACACTAGAACTGTAATTTGTAAAGTACAATTTGTCAGAATTGAGAAAAAAAGATCGAGACTTATGCTTTGTCTATCTGCTGTGATTTGGGAGTGATGCTGATATGGCGTAAACTATAACATAATGTACATTAATGCCAAAACTATGAAAAGTGAAGAATATTAGAAGGTGTAAGTATATATTATACTAATATGGGTTTGATAGGGAATTACACATTTTGAAGAAGAGGGTCAGTTTATGTTTAGTTCTCCCATTTTTAAAGGGTTCGAGAGTCGTTTCGTTATATAAATTCTGCATTGATGCTTGACGTGTTCCCCACTAATTATCTTTTTCTGCTTCCTGTTGGATCAATTAAAGTTCTATTTCATCTTATGTTGTTATATTATCCCAGATCTCATCTTCGTTTTCAATAATTGGTCTAAATAATGCCGTGTATATGGATAGAAGGGACTTTCTAAAGAGAGAAAACTTAAAAGATCTCTTCATAGGGATTTTCCGTTATGCTTTCATCTTAATTGATTCAATATGTTCGTGTCAGAAGCATAAGTTAGAAACGTTCAAGCCTAGATGTTTATGAGACGAAATCTCATTGATTTGGCAGTCGTTACGTAAACGAGGCGGGTTGGAGTGGGTGGTTGATTTTTCTAGATACGACTAAGGACTCGGTTTGGGATTTTGGTTAAATGGATTTTTACAAGATGGGAGTTGATATGAGTAGCCGCATCATCAGGATTGTCGACGATTATATATATAGGGCAGTATCGTCTGAAAACAGGCGAACTGGGTAGTGAATATCCCGCAAAATGCCATTATGTGTACAAGAAAAATGAAGGGTCCTAATATAGGCCGGCATTAATAAGTAATGAGTCGGATTTTCAGCCGGACATTACAACAAACTGTCTTCTGTCATTAAGACCAACCAAGATAAAGCATTGTCTGAGATTACAGTTAGTCGTAGCTTATGAATTAGTCATTTGTGCCATACTCTATCAAACGCCTTAGAAACGTCACAAAATACGGTTCTAACGTCTTTAACTTCGTCAAGGGCGTTACAAAAAGGCGATATACCGAGACTAATTGGTTTACAGTTGAATCTTTTGGTATGAAACCTGAATGAAATTGGGTTATAAAGTCAGTAGCCCTAAAATGATTAAAATGCATTTATGAAGAATAAGTTCTAGACATTTAATTAAAACGTTTCGGAGGGAGATTGGTCTATAGTTACTTACTTTCTGAGGATCAGACTTTGTGTGTATTTTACACACATGTGCTTCTTTCCAGCTCCGTGAAACCCTACCAGTACTGGGCGAAAAAATAAAAAGGTTTTGATGTGGAAATGCAATCAAAGCTTCGATTTCTTGATTTCTTTCAATACTCGGCTGCTTAGATGGTCATGAGGCCTTTCCAGTGTACATAACTTTAATAAAATCTAAGACATCTTGACGGGAAATGATAATCTAAGAAGGGGCAGTCTGACTCTTGGGATTTTAAGTTTGCGTATGCGTATTGAGTATAGTTAGAGAAGGTCGAGATTGATAGACGTAATTTAGGATTTTATATTATCAAGGGTTGACTTGTATATTGTAGCATTATGTATTAAGGGAGGCAACTCGTTATGTGGGGTGTTGTTTTTATTTGTAAAGTTTTTGATACTTTTCCAGAAGTCGGATGATGAGTGTTGATTTTCGCGTTTCATTTCAGCAAGAATATCAAAGTGAAATTTTTTGGCTGATCTGACCAGATTATTAACAAGAATACGTATTTGGCGATACATATACCAATGCCTCCCTAACGTGGTAACTAATTGTATAACTGTGTTTCTTTGGCGTATGTCTTGGACGTTGTTTTGAAGAAAATGGGTATAATCAAACAAAACAAGCAAGGTAACCAAGCGTAAACTTCTAACATGATTTTTATTTAAGAAGAACTTACACAAATAACATATAGCAACCCAAATCTTTCTTGGGAAACGTTTATTTTAACGAAGTAAACTTTATAAGATAATAGTATATTGGTACATATTACATATGAATTTCTAATATATTGAAAAGTGTTCTATGAACCAAAGGAGTATAATTGTTTGTTGCATAAAAAGAATTCATTGTGAATCTATTGTTATCTACTGTTAAGTATAAAATAACATGTTATAAATTTCCTTTGTAACTTTTTTTTAGATTTTGCACTTTAACAGACAGGATTGCAAAACATGTCTTAAATTAAATAACACTCCTCTTGAATTAGCACTGTCAAGACTTCAATAGAATTCACCATTCTAATGTGGTAAAATCGACTTTACCTTGATGCAATAAAATGACAATATGTGTAGACAATATATATGGGCATTTAGACATTCTTTTTATTTTAAACATCATTTCTCTTTTAAACATTATTCAGTCCACGTATGATACTAACTTTAAATTGTCCATACAACAAAAAGCATAATTATCAACCGCAGTCGATACACACTACATTTGATCTTCGTCCAAACAAACAAAAAACATACAAGCAGTGCAACTATTAAAACAAATTAAGGAAATAAATAGCAATTATCGAGGAAAAAGAGACAACTGTTTCCGTATAAATACACAAAACAGTGCGCACTTCAAAACGGTACGCAAACATTCAACATTATTAACATAGGAGGGGCAAAAACGAAAAATAAAACACATGTGAAGTGTAAGAATTATAAATTATTATTATTGTTTTTTTACCTTTCAATACATTTTATTTCAAACAATTGCAAACAATAACATGAACAATATGAAAAATAACACAATGCTGCTATGCAATCAGAGTTAAAAAGAAAGCATGCAACACATCTAAAAATATCTTTATTACAGAGGTTAATGCCATACTTTGACATACATGATAGAAAAGTATCTCTACCTTTACAGTACATGTAATTTTATGTTGAAACAAAGCATTCAAGAAATTTAAAAAGAAAATAAAAGACATTTTCCAGTGTGCATAGACAAAAAGATATTTAAAATGTAATAAAAAAATGAGAAAAGCATAGAGAAACAATATTAGGTGTATATAGTTATATTTTATGACACTTAGGTGATATATTTAATTTTATATAAGTAACGTTACGCTATAAATAGTTTTTGGTAAAAAGTTGTTAACAACATCAACAATCAACACATTTAAATTGTAATTGTGTGGGACAATAGCATTAAACAATTCCCATTCACTGTCAAAGGATTCTAAATTATTTGTAGAAATTTATATTTTTCTTTTTCATATTTTGTGGCTCCTGTTATGCTTGGAATGCATTTATTCATTTAACACTTGTATACAAATAACTTAATAAACAAAATAGCATTATTTATGGCTATAGCAGACTTTTTGAATATCCAAGTAGAAAAGTTCTCATATTAATGAAAGGAGAAGCGTGTCCTGGTAACATTTCATCAATTATAATTTAGATATCTGACATTCCAAGAATAGATGTTCCAAATTTTCCTTACTTTGTTTGCAAAAAGAACATAATAGATCATCAGTAATTTTGATTTTATTCAAAAGAATATTTGTTACAAGTATACTGTGAATTAATCTACATTGGAACCATTGAACCTTACCAGCATTGGTTATTAAAAATGGTAGCTCAAATATGCAATTCCATTCTTTTTCATCAATTATTGTATTGAGTTTTGCACACCATTTTGCTTTGACTGTTGGTTGGTCATTGTTTTTATTTAGAATGGTGTATAGTCTTTCTGCACCAGATTCTTTTTTGAGTATAAGTTGTAATGATGTGGGCAAAAAAGGTTTTATAATTTGTTGAGTAGAACAAGATATACAATATTTTATTCATACATTTATCTATTGCTCTTGTTACTTACATATAATTAATAACATGTATGTTCAAATTGTATATTTTATTTAATTCAACTGAAATAAAGGTTCCATTTTTTAATAGATCACCTTTACAATGAATTCCAGCAACGAACCATGACTTAAAGAAAAACTTTTATTTCTTATCAATATATTTGTATATTTGGATTATAAAAAGTGTATAATACAAGAGGCCTTCTGTGTTTACTTCTAATTTATCAAAAAAGTGAGAAGCTTTTTAAAACATAATATTAATTTTTGATAATGCCACGAAAATATGTATGTAGTAACACAGGTTCCCTATATTTTATCAAATGTACTTGACAACAGTTTGTTAATAAATAATACATGAATAACCATACATTAAACATGTTTCTACATTACGTCCATACATGTACATATTATGTTTAAAACGGGATAATACTATGAACTTTTTATTTCGATTGGTCATTTGTAAAAAGCATCCTCTACATGGTTTAATGTTTGCTAAAGCTTCCCGCGAAAACAAAAGGGAAGCATAATTTAATATTTACAATATTACGGGTAATCATTATCATTATCATATGAATTTATATAATTGTACATGCATTTTAATGTATAGACTTTGTGTAAGGTAGTTCATTTCAATAGATGGTTATGATGATAAACATGATGAAACAAACTTCTCAAGACAACACAATTAGGTACTCTCACGAACCTTCAAATTCCTACTTAAATAACATTCTTCTTTGAAGAAGAATACCTTGAGGAAAAACAACACCATTTTTGTCTCTATACAAGTCCTAAAAACTTACAATAAACACAGCAAGGTACATGTTAGAGAAACACAATTGTCATAACTTATATGAATACACATCTCGGTATAAGTTGTTCTCAAAATTATTGAAAAACAACAAAAACAAGGCACGCGTTGGAAAATCCAGTTATACAACGCCTATTAAGCAGGCTAACATTTTGTCTTTTTTAATAAATCAATAAACGTTTTTTAACTGCTGAAAATTCACCAAAGAAAAACAGCTATGCAAGTGTTGTAAAAATACTCCACGAGAATAGATTTACGGAAACAACACATAGGTCGTAAACCAATGGTTTATTTCAGACAACCTGACTTACTCTATAAACATATTACAGAACCTCTAAACTGTTATTTTTTATATAAATAATAATATATTATTTGAGGACTGTAATTTATTTGTGTTGTCTTTTTTATTCATTATATTACGTATGAAAAATGAAAATTAAAGGTGTAAAGATTTTTTTCCGAATTAAAAAATAATTGCTCCGTTTTAGAATCGTTATTTTGACCAGTCAGTGTACTCTACTTATTCTACCCACCCTACTGTTACAGAGGGGGTAATCACGTTATAGTCAAGATGGCGACGTCCATGCCGGGACAGGTATTTGTTACCGTTGTATACCCTTTATTACTTTCGTTTAATCTTTAAATGATGCTCACTTTCCAGCCATATCAGTAAGAAAGTAATTAGCGTTTATTTACGTATTAAAATTTGTCTTATACCTAGACTTTACTCGCTGCGAATTTTCTTAGTGGAGCTGTAATTAAGTCATCCCGCTAAGAAATCTCGCAACGAGTAAAGTCGAGATATAGCGCGAATATTAATACGATATAAACGCTAATCACTGTCTTGCCGATATGGCTGCAAAGTGAGTGGCATTTAAACAATTAATAAAAGTAATAAATGGTAAAAAACGGCGAAAAATACCTGTCTCGGCATGGACGTCGTCATCTTGTTTGCCACGTGATTTCCCGCTCTGAGCATATTGTTACGCCATTTACAAGACAGGAAACGAATACAACATCGGCAATTAAAATTAGTTTATTTTTTACAAATGTTCAAGCTCGAGAATAATCTGTTAACGTCCTCTCGGAATTTCTGACCACTCAAAATATACACGTAAAAATTAAGAGCGTGATTCAGAAACGTAAGGTACCTGGTTACATAAACGATGGCCCAAAATTGAACGTTTGTTGCAAGATATTTAACGTAATCCTCTTCAGGATAACGTGTCATTATCACATTGACTAACCGCTGCGGATTTTTTTTTTTAAGAAATTAAACATTTGCCATTTAAAGATTTGTCGTCACTGAACGGAACCTGGCAGATTTTGCGTTGCTCTGCCCAACTGATGTGCGAAGCTTGATCCATATGATCAAACTCGCTATAATTATGACCATGAATGGAATACCTGTAAAACATACCCAGTCAGAAACGGAATTGAATAACTCCCGTGAAGGACTTGTTGGCACCAAGATTATCATATTTTGAACGTTTACGACTGTGTATCCGAGAAAAAACTCGCAAGTATTGTACCGCCACGACAGCGATAGATATCGCAATCTCCGCAAGCATCACCCTTTTTTACCGTAATCATCTGTTTGACATTTAAAGGCATCGTTATACTAAAAAAATCTCTCAGTAGTTATGAGAACCAGTGTCCACGTCGACAGTGCCGCAATCGTCTGAAGAAAGAACTCACGATTTTGGGTGACAACCACTGAATTCATATAATTTTCGCTGTGGAACTAAACCAAAAATGATATTTTTTAGCGGGCCCATGCATGTCACTAGCAAATCTTCTCCGGGAAGTATTCCGAACAAAATACTGGTTGTAGTTACTTTTTCCCTCGCAACCACTAGTATTATTAGCACATTGCAGAAACTCGACGACGCTACTAACGGCATAAAGAGGAAGCCAAACACTTCTCTCATTTTATTTATCTCGTTTCGAAGCTGATAGCCTCCTCGGCGTTTCCTGAGGTATTCATTTCATCAAAATGTTTGAACCAAATGAATGAACCAACACCCGAACGAACTAAATCTTTCCTGATATGTAAGCATATGTATAGCTAAATGAGCCATGATTAAATGATTAAGCTGAATTGATGATAATTAAGAGATGAAATGACTAGATCCGCTGTAAATCATCAGTGCAAGCTTAAAGTCTTAAGTCTTACTGATTGATAATCCCACATGAACGTGGCATCAGATCTTGCCTCCGTAATAACGCGGACATGACACCATTTAAAAAACATTACTCCACTTTATTAGTTATTGGCGAATAGCTATTAAAACATGACAATTATATATTATCCAGTGAAATGATAAATCTCTTCATTGAAATTGTAAGAGATATCCAATCACAAAGATAGCGGATTAATTAAATGATTCAAAGACATAAAACGTATAAAGGCCTAATTCATTAACCATGACCCCTGTATGTGATGATAGTAAGAGATACCCTTTTTTATAATTATGGTGCCATGTTTGATGTTCACATGGGAAAAAATTACATTTTGATCATAAGTAATCTAAAATTCTTCGAATAGATAGCGTTGTTTATAATTATGGAGCAAAGTTTGATGTTCACTAGAGTCCAGTCCAACTGTTAACCTTTTAATTACTTGGTGTGTTAATATGGGAGACTTTTGATCATTGATTGTAAAACTTGACCATACTTTCAAATAAAAACGCCTTTTATTAAAAGATAACAATAATTACAATTAGATTATTTTCATATCGTCGCCAACGTGTTTCATAAATGTCTCATTAAGAAGTATGACAACGGTACAATAACGAACACATATAGCGAAAATACCTGTCAGCAAAACAATAGGAATCACGCTGAAAAGAAAATAAATGTTTGTGATATCGTTCTGGTATTTTAAGGTAGATTTTGAATCCGCTGGATTGTAATATGCCACATATATGCGTTTTCTATTTTCCATACGTACCAGTAGTACTGCAATACGTTGCGTGAATTTTTATGGACTGCAACTTGGTTCTTTCCAATATTGCAAGCGCTCCATTTAGACTTGCTAGTTTGGTAATGGAGATTAATGCAAGAAAATTCGTTGTGTGTCGCTTGCTAGATTCAATCGGGGACTGAAAATGCAATCCCTGGACTGGAAAACAAGTTTGGTACGCTTGACCACAGGAATCTGCTATAATTGTATTCAAAATCGAATACGGATATCGATTCCTGAGGGAAAATGTCTCTATGCTATTTTTGACAATGACATTCATTGCTTCTTAAGTTATTATAACAGTTCGGACATTGGTTCCTACAGTATTTAAATACATACTGCTGTACCTGAACTGAATAAAGCATTGGTGATGCTCATGTTTGGTTGGCGTCTCAAAGAAAACCATCATCGGAGTTCTTAGTAAGGTTGCGTTAACATACTCGTAATTGATGCTTGAATCACTCGAGAGGGACTACGAGCAGACGTTGCAGTATAACACGTAAGGTTTTGAGCAACAATTCTCTATTTCTCCTTATGCCGGCACTTTAGGTATTACATGGAAACTTATTTTGCATGCGGTTCATATTCCGTATTCAAAATAAAGAATATCTTTGGCGCGTTGGTTGTTTTGTTGAAACCTTTGTAAAACTTCCATTATATACTGAATTATCTACTTTAAAATAATTTTAAAACATCTGTAAAGCTATGAAGCATTAGTTTTCTTACAGGAACTACACTAAGCTCACCAACTTTCAAAGCGGAAGTGACGTTTCGAACGGCTTCTGCATCTGTCCACGCCCGAACAAATAATACTATTCCTTCTCAATAAAAAATGGAGTAATTGAAAAGTCCATGCACATATGTTTTACCACGTTTAAATTGATGACAATATATGTTAATTTTAAATCGCTTACATTCATTGAAATCAGTCTACAAAAATATGATATTCGACAATGTATTTTTGAGTATTGAGCTATGTTATTACTGTTTGCAAAGTGTTTGGCATATTCTCAGATCTGTCTTATTCCTATGTCAGCTGAAAATTTTGTTTTTAATTAAAATAAGCGTCTGTAATGCTTAAATGTGTGTATAGATCGCAATGCATTATGGATAAAAATGTACAAATCCGGTATACAAGGCAAAATATTACGAATAATTAAAAATATGTATGAAAATGTCAAATCATGTGTAAAAGCATGCTCGAAATACCCTGAATACTTTAGCTACGACGTTGGTTTACGACAAGGGGAGATTATGTCTCCTATTCTATTTTTATTGTTTGTTGAGGACTTGGAACTTTTTTACAAGATTCATTCTGGTTTACATATAGAAAATTTAATTTTAATTGTACTGTTATTTGCAGACGATATGGCCATTTTGGGTAAATCACTAGAAGAAATACAATCTCATTTAGACACTCTTTACCTTTATTGCAACTCATGGGGACTTACTGTTAATACTAGCAAAACGAAACTAATGGTTTTCGGGTAGAATTCGTCAAGATGAGATATGGACATATAATGGTAAAACTATAGAAGTCGTCGATAGTTTTAACTATCTAGTTCTGTTATTAATTATACTGGTAATTTTATATAAAACCAGGAGCAGTTGGTAGGTAACGCTCTTAAGGCTATGAATACTTTGTTACATAAATGCAAACAGTATGATCTTAGACCTAGAATAGTTTGCCAATTGTTTGATGCCTTTGTTGGTTCTATTCTAAATTATGCATCAGAGATATGGAGTTTTAATAAATTAAAAGATATTTAACGCATTCGCTTAAACAATTGCAAAAGGTTTTTAAATGATAAAAGCAACACAAGTAATCCAACGGTGTATGGTGAATAAGTAAGACACACACTGTATGTAAATAGATATGTTCGTATTGTAAAATATTGACTTAAAGTTGTTATTTTAATAGTGAAAACATTATCATACAAACTGTGTATAACCAAGAGATAAATGAGTGTGATAAAGGGTATAAACATTGGGTATCGAACGTAAAGAAGTTGTTAAATGATTATGGATTTTTTTATATATATTCGAAAATGCAAAAATGATTAATACAAAGTCGTGAATTAAAATGTAGAATTATATATTCACTTACGCAAGAATGGTTTGTCAATATGAATACTAGTTCTGTTCTAGATATGTATAGGATATTCAAAACATTCCTTAAATACGAAACGTACTTAGATTTACTGCCAACAAGTTTATGTATATACTTGCTTAAACTAAGGGCTTCTGTCCACCCTTTGAGAATTCACACATACTCATATGCCTCGTAATGAACGACAGTGTCAATGCTGTGATCACAGGGACATAGAAGACGAATTCCATTTAATATGTAAATGTCCATGTTTACGTCAAATACGGCAAAATATATAAAAACTGTTTACTATATGAATCCATCAGTTTTTAAGTTCCATACTTAATTGAACTCAACTTGTACACTTGAAATTATAAATGTGTGTAAATATATATAGGAATTTCTAGCCGTAAGATATTCTATCACAAATAATATTGTCAACGAATACTAAAGCAGTTACTTACTGCTAGTAAAACGATATATATTTTACTACTGTGATATAAAGTCGTACTCCTTTGTTAAATATATTTTGCTCAAATTGTTAGATTACAGTTGGTTATAGCCCATACGTTGTAAGATATATATAGACATGTGACCACATTTTGTATTATATTTTGTGTATTAAGACTATGTACATTTGTATACGTCTTAAAATCGTTCTGTTCTGTTCTGTTTTTAAAAGAACATTGACATGTTTAAATTAAATTTCTGGTATAATCGGTGTGACTTTCAACACGTTTTGGTCTATTTTAAATTACTATTGTTTAATTGGCATGATCAATGCTAGTGTCTGCCTGTCTCATTATGGGTCTATTATCTTGATGGGTGATTGGTGCATGAAACTTTTGCTTTAGATATATAGCTTTTTATTGTTATTAAATGGGTATGGATTTCAAATAAATGTTACGTAAAAAAAAAAAAATGACTTTTTTATTTTAATTACAAAGTAATTTATATTTATATTTTGCATCTTGGAACTGCGTGTGCAAGTAGGTACAGTCCATCATTTCTTTCGACGCATGTTTCCATTCAGCATATGGCTAAATACACAAGCATTTACGATTTTCCTTTCTATGTTTTTCCAAAGTTGCCATCATCTTCTCGGTTGATTTATGTTCGTTCCATTTGATAGAGGAATTATGCTTTGGATTCAACATTTAAGCACTTCTTCTTATTTTAAAAACAGTTGTTTTATTCTTTGTTTCGTCTTTATACACAGTTATACACGACTGTATTTACATATATTTGTAAGATAGAAATAAATAAGAAGGAGGGCCATTGTTAGTGCCTGTTGAAGATTCTACTTCAAGTTACCTCCCTTGCCTTACATATTTTGCAATTTAAGTTATGTATTGCATGATCAGCCCTTACCCCGTACAATCCCGTGGAGATTTGAATATATTTTGTTTGAGAAATTCCACGTTACATAATGAATTTACATTACCTTTAACTCATTAGCTAGCTGTATATACGTGTCGTGTTCTGAGAAAACTGGACAAAATGCATGTGCGCACCGGCTAATCAGGGACGACAATTTCCGCTTTTATAGAATTTTTCGTTTAAATGATGTCTCCTTTTAGCGAAAATCCATTTTAGGCGGAAAGTGTCGTCCCTGATTAGCCTGTGCGGACTGCACAGGCTAATCTGGGATGACAATTTACGCACAAGCATTTTGCCCAGTTTTCTCAGAACATGACACATACATTCATTTACAATAAAATGACTATTCAGGCTGTCTGGTAAACGCAGTGGTTGATGAACGCTCTTCTCACCTAAGCGACCCGGGTTCAATTCCCGTTACCGGGATTCAATCCCCGTTCTCGGAAGCATGTGGGTATGGTTGGTGGTAACCATAAAGGACAGTTGGGATTTCCTCCGAGTACTCCGGGTACCCCCCATCCTAACACAAGCCCACGCCAAAAATGAAATATCTTTAAGTAACCACGAACTAACTGGACAATACAGCTATAATTCAAGTTCGTCTCAAGTTTCGTGAGTCCAGTAAGTTAATTAGGTATAACTACAGGCCATGCTCCAGGTCAACACATAATACAGGCGCGGGAGGACCTCATAAACTCTGAAATACACACTCTCAAACGCCCATTGAATCTCAACCTAGTCATGAAATCTACCTTCAATCTTCGGATAATGATATTGTTGAACGATAATTTGAAGCGTCTACGTATTAATTCTTGTCTTATCCGGTACGTAAACCATAGTTTAAATCTTAAGGTTCTCTAGTATAAATTTGACTATTTATTCCTTTAATCACAGTAAGCATAAGAACGCATTGAAATAAATCAGCGGTGCATCTTTATATAGAGAGGGGGATTGTTTTAGATTATCCAAATTAACTTAAACACACGTATATTTAAACATCGAAATTTAGAAGCTATAGATAGAATGTCCGTCAATCCGTATTCAACAGTCAGAAAAAATAGTCTACTTTCGTTATTTACTTAAATTAAATTTAAATAATTACATTATGTTATCGTCATTAAAAAGCATTAAATTTAAATAGTAAATTGTTAACGTGATCTAGGCGGGAAAGGTCGACATTTTTGAGCTCTTGTAAAAATCTTTAAAATCTTAGTTACAAACCATTTAAAATACAGAGTTAAGTTAATAAATCATGGATATCGAGTGTTTATAGTAGATGATAAAGTGTTATGGGGAGAAANATATATCGGATTTTACCGTGCATGATTTTAACGAGTTCAGTGATCACGCCCCGTTACATTTTTCGTTATTATGTAATTATGTCTCGTCAGAGTATCAGTCTTACACCGATGTCAATTATAAATGGGACGATGTGTTACGAGAGCAATTTCGTTCAGGGATTATTTCTATGTTACCAGCATTTAATAATATTGTGCACCATATAGATTTTTCAAGTCGTTCATCAATTAATGACGTTTTGAATAATTTTACCGAAACTATTCGCAGTGTTGCGGACCCGTTATTCTCCAAAAGTCGTGTTTATAATACCAACCCTAGTTTTAATGTTAATACCTGTATAAAACATGCAGAATGGTTTGACCACGAGTGCGTTACTGCACGAAATTTGTACCACGCAGCTTTACGTGTTTTTAACTCTTGTAAAACAGATACTAACAGAGAAGGTTTATGTTCGAGTAAGAAATATTATAAAGACCTTATTCGCAGGAAGAAAGCCGTTTGCTATAGGCAACAAATGTTGAAGATCGAAAATTTAAGGAAGCAAAAACCAAGGGACTTCTGGCGATTTTTCAAAGCAAAAAATAGCGTCATTAAAAATAAAATATCATTAGAAGAATTTACAAAGTTTTTTGAAAACATTAGTAACAATAATGCTGATTTTTGTCATACTGGAGCAGAGGATTTTTGTTTAAATAATGATTTTAACTTAGAAAATTCTGCATTTCCTGAACTTGACTTGCCAATATCTGTTGAGGAAGTTCGCAATGCGATTAAACATTTAAAACGGAATAAATCATCTGGTAGTGATTGTATGTTGAATGAATATTTCCTTGAATGTAGTGATATCTTATCTGCCCATTTATGCGATGTGTTTAACGGTATTTTTGTATCGGGTTTTTTCCCCGATAAATGGACAGAAGGAGTTATAATCCCTTTGCATAAAAAAGGCTCAGTTAATGATGTAAATAACTATAGAGGGATTACCTTAGTAAGCTGCTTTTCAAAATTATTTACCACGATTTTAAATAAACGCATTGAAACTTTTTGCAATGAAAACACTATTATTTCGGATGCGCAGTTCGGATTTAGAAAAGGCTATTCAACTGTTGATGCTATTTTTATACTGATGTCAATTGTTCAAAATTATTTGAATGAAAATAAACGTTTGTATGTTATATACGTCGATATGTTTAAATGTTTTGACAGTATTTACCGCAATGCATTATGGTTGAAAATGTTTAAGTCTGGTATACAAGGTAAATTGTTAAGAATAGTGAAGGATATGTATGCGAATGTTAAGTCACGTGTTAAATCATGTTCATCCTATTCAGATTATTTTAGTTATGCGGTTGGACTGAGGCAAGGGGAGGTAATGTCGCCGATCTTGTTTTCTTTATTTGTTGAAGATTTTGAACTTTACTTACAAGATAGCATTAACTCTGGTTTGAGTATAGATGATATTGTGTTGATTTTATTATTATTTGCTGATGACATGGCTATTTTAGGCAAGTCACCTGCTGAAGTCCAATCACATTTAGATAAATTATATGTATACTGCAATGCTTGGGGGCTAAAAGTTAACACTGCAAAAACTAAAATAATGGTATTTCGGAAAAGAGGGCGATTAAAAGAAAATGAAAAATGGTCATATAATGGTATTGATATTGAAGTTGTTGATAACTTTAACTATTTAGGCACGGTGTTGAATTATACAGGAAGTTTTAAATTAAACCAAGAACATTTGGTTGGTAAAGCCCTTAAAGCATTGAATACATTATTGTTTAAATGCAATGAATTTGACATAAAACCGAAAATATTTTGCCAGTTGTTTGACGCTTTTGTGGGTTCTATATTAAATTATGCTTCAGAAGTGTGGGGTTTCACTAAGTCAGATGATATAGAACGCATACATTTAAAATTTTGCAAACGATTGCTACAGGTGAAAATAAATACATGTAATGTTGCTGTTTATGGAGAATTAGGTAGATATCCATTGTATGTAAACAGGTTTGTTAAAATTATTAAATATTGGTTTAAAGTTATGAACAATGAAAATATCATTATGCAAACTGTGTACAAACAAGCCTTGAGCGATTGTAATAAAGGTTATACAAACTGGGTCTCAAATGTCAAGAACATGTTAAATAATTTTGGATTCGGTTATGTATTTGAAAATCCAAACGTTGTACATGTTAATAGTTTTATTAGCGAGTTCAAATGTAGACTTGTCGACAATTTTAAACAAGAGTGGTACGGTAAAATGAATAATAGTACTGTATTAGATATGTATAAAGCTTTTAAAAGCTGTTTGGAATATGAAACATATTTAGATTTACTTCCTAGAAGTCTTCGATTATTTTTTGTAAGATTGAGAGTCTCTGCACATCCGTTGAGTATACAAACTGGCAGATACGCCCGAAATAACATACCACGTAATGAACGTTATTGTTTATGTTGTAATGTCTTTGATTTAGAAGACGAATACCATTTTATATGTATATGCCGCTGTTACACTGATTTAAGGAAAAAATATATTAGTCGTATATTTTATATTAACCCATCTGTATATAAATTCCACAAGTTATTAGCCTCATGTGACAAACCAGTCATTTCAAATGTATGTAAATATATGAAAGAAGCTTTTGCTATAAGAAATGCAATTCTTAATAATACTGTTTAATAAATGTCATTACCGCTTTGATAGAATTTACGTATTCATGCAATTTGATTGTGTTTATTTATACTTGAATTCTTAAATGACCATTTATGTTATGTAATGTTATGTTGTTATATCTATTCATGTGACAGAAAATAATGTGTATATTTGTGTATTAAGACGATGTACTTATGTATAAGTCTGAATAAACTGTATGTCTGTCTGTCTGTCTGTTAAACGATTATATCAGTATTGTTTCACACAATTGAGTGACTTTTAAAGTTGTTTTTATTAGGGATATTTTGAATTGTTTAGTATCTATATAACTAACTTGAAAAATCTCAAATTCATGGAAGCAATAACCATCAAACAGCAGTTTTATTCTAGATATTATTATTTACGATAAACGTCTGACTTAAAAGTGTATCATTAAGCGCAGCCGAACTAAGTTGTATGACGCAATTTTGAATTTCAATACACAGCAGATTAAAATTTAGACTTTTTAGTACAACCGTTTAAGATATTCACACCCGTTCTTAAAAGTTGTATTTGTAAGCTACTGTCATCACTCTAAGTTTTCGGACATTTCAAAATATTCTTTTTTTTTTTGAGTGTCGCAAATTTTGGATACACAAAATATTTTAAAAAAATACCTGTGTCCGAAAATTATGAGACAAAAAATACGTGTGTACGAAAATTTAGAGACACTAAAAAAATATTGCATTTGCGATTGGATACGGGTATGCTATGTGTATAGCGTAAATTGTTTAAACGATAATAGCACGTGCTTGTAAAATACCACGCCGCATGATATAAATTACTTTTATGGATGTTTAACTTTAAGCTGATTGGTTAAACCGTTATACATGGTTTTCTTCCAAATAACGCACTTGTATTGGTATATTGCCCTAAAGCATTCGTCTGCAAGGTTTTATGTCTTTAATTCGGCTGTAAACACGAATGATCGAAGTGCCACCAGCTAAGCGCAACAGGGAAGAATGCTGGCAAAATAGCTTTGTAAAATAAACTGTCCTAATATTAAGAGTCATTTATATTGGACAAAAGCCCGTATGTCCGAAAATTTTAAGGCATTAACAATTATTATATTGGCTAAAAACGGGGGTGTCCGAAAATCTCGAGTGTCAGAAAACTTAGAATAATTACGGTATGTGTGTTTGTGTGTGGGGAAAGGGGAGGGGCTGTTTGAAGAGTTATACGATATTTTTTCTAAATTAAATTGTGAGTTTGTAACGATTATTTGTTGCCAGTCTCACGGAAATTATTGGTGTATATATAGGCCGAGTCGCGCGAAAATGGGTCGTATGCCATGTGCAGAGTACACATGAATAACACACTTTGGAACGTAGTTATTTATAAAAAGAAGCTCTTCCTTGTGTAACATACACGAGGATAAATATCAAATCTTCGCTTTATAGGAATGCATTATATAATTTCAATTTAAATTAAAATCCAAAACACGGCAATTTTTTAATTAAAGATAGTATTTGTACTAAAATTAAAAAAGAATTAAACAACAGGAACAATAGAGAACGTCTTTCATAAAAAAAGCAAAATGTTAAAAAAAGAATTCTATAAAAATTGAAATCAGTAAAAATGTGTGGCGCATTATAAGCACTGATAAACCACGGCAACATGTCTGTCGTTGCAAATACATTATAAATGTGCGTATGCATCATCAAGACTATGTTATATCCCAAGAAGTTCTCTTTATACAATTTGGCCTATATTCACAATCCCCATAAGGTAATTTAAGCTAAAGTTGTACTTTATGGAAAATTTCCGACCATGTTTTTTTAATATGTTGCTTTCTGCTTTCAAAAGGTTAAACTATGAATCATTGTATCAATATTTACTTCTTTGAAACATATAAATATTACAATACCTTAACACAAAATAGCCAGACACTTTTAGAATTTAATGAAATTAAGGAATTGTCTTAAGTTTTCCCGAAGGAGCTTTGTAAATACGGGCCCACCATACTATTATTTGTTAAGGCATTTAAATACATATGTGTCAATAGGTGTAAGACAATGTATGCGAACAATTAATCCAAAAAAAATAAACAAAAAGCACAACTTTCTTTGCCTCACTTCGTACTTTAAACACGTCTAAATGTATATCATCAAGGAAATGGAAACGAGCGCCGCGGCGATAACGGTCGATAGCGTCAGGCGTAGCGACGCCATGCCGGAAATAGGTCCGCCAGCATCCCCGGAATGACCGTCACCCTCTTTCCACAACTCCCAGTTGCACGAATCCAGCTGCGCGAAGAGGTAGGTCATATTCGCACGGTACTGAGTGTTGCTCTGGATTCGCAATGTTTGAAATTGGAACATTTCGTACACGTCGCCATGGAAACACGGATGCTTCTGGAGCTCTTTGACGTAGGCCAGACACTCCTGTCGACACACGAACGGGGTGCACTTCGTGGCTATCATGGCGTGTATCTGTGCCGTTTCTGGGTCCCTGTAATAGAAACATCAATTCAAATATGTCACTTACTGACAGAAGTCTTACTTGAATCAGTTTGTATGGGAACATGGCTGTGCAATTGATATTACGACCAATCCTCTCACAAGATATGTGTCCGGGCCGCGGTCCTGGGATTTGTAGTACAGCGCGCGTTCTTTAGCCCTTACATATATTTTGAGTAGTTGCAATTAAAAACACCTACGATCAAAGAAAATGTCTTCAATAAATAAACAATATTAGCGTGTTGACACTATTGTTGAATATTTTACTGTACATAATTATGTTGTTTTGTTGAAAAAAAAAGATACGGTGTGATATCAAATCATGATTTATATAGTTTATAAGCAGTAGATAAGCAAATTGTAGATGAAGTGAAATTCAACTAGTAATATACGTGTAATGTTGCTTAAGAATATAATTATTTGCGTTTGTCAAAATATGCAAACAAAGCATCCAGAGGTAACTAAATCTAATGAACACATTTGTTTGACACATTTTGAGGTTTTCATGTGCGTTTGTTTGTTAATTTGGAGTTTTCGCCGTTTTTAACAGTAATTCCGTCAAATCACGATATCATGACGGCCAGTTAAACAACTTCAAAAACTACACTTAAAATTATGTTATAAGAAAGAGCGCATAATGGTATACTACTGGTCACACGCATAAATAGGTAAATGTTGTCTTATAAAAGTCCGGGTCAGTTACATGATCGCCGTGATATTACTAAAAGACTGTTATAACTAGCGAAAACGACAATAAACAACAGCTTATTATATTGTCCGATATTATGGCCTCAATTCGCTTGAAATAGAACTTCCCGGTCACGGCATAGCTATTAAGACTATTCAATGGATCAATTGTCTGTATTCATAGTACATGTTAAAGACCGTTAGACATAGGTCAACAAAAGGTCAGTGGAAATTGGTCTCGATATTGACACGTGAATTGAAATTGGCTGCATTCTTAAAGCAGCTATATATCGATTTTAGGCAGTTTGATCCGGTGTTAAAAATAAACATTTATTGTCAACGCTGACGTTAACATTTGTTTCGTCGTTGTGTCCATTACTATTGAGGTTGTTAACATAAAAGAAGAAAACAAAACATGAAGCGAAATTTAAGTAGACACACTTTCGAAAAACGCTGGATGTTAGCTAAGAAAAGACTTATTTTAAATTCAAAATACCAGAAAAGCGGAAAGTATTGTCCCTCATTAGCGTACTGCACAGGCTAATCTAGGATGATACTTCATGCAAATACATGAAACCCGGCTTGTCCAGATCAAACCTCATTTATATCTTACGCTGGATTAGTCATCTGAGTGAAGTTGCAGCCTTTCCTCACTTGACCCAAGGACCAATCGCAGGCATCAAGGCTTTTCCACGACGCAGCCACTAAAACGTAGAAAACATGCCGTCGTTAACATATTTATTGATATTCATATTGCAGATCGCCTTTGTGTTATAATCTTAATTTTGATTCCCATATAACATTGCAAATTGTCATTATCTAAGTCCGTATACGAATTGTCCGTCGCAAATGTGTGAGGAAGTTCTAATTGCGATTTTTTACTTTGCCAATGTGTGATAATCAAAGTTCTGATTACTATTCCAGGTGGCCAATGAGTTATGATTTTAGTTCAGATTTCCGTCAGATATTGCAAATGTTTGATGACCAAAGTTTGTATTCCCATTGAACCTAACTGGCATTTATAAATTAGTAAAGTGGCATTTATTTCTCATATTTATTACGCGTACCTGTTGTTTTCATGTTTTCTTTCGGGTAGAAAGTCAGAAAAGCAAAGCACATTTCTTCCTGAGTCGATTGTCCGTTAAACGTGGTAAGGTCACGTTGTCTGGAATCGAACACACACGTTGTCTTCAACTCGTCACCCGGATGTACTATGACCGTTTCCGCGAAACTGTTGATACAATTAAATGAAGTGTGTGCAAATATCGGTACAACTGTATTTTGTTTGCAGGCTCTGCCATCATAACCATGGACAGTTTATCGGTAGATTTATTATAGATAGATAGGTGTTTATTTTAATCCAGTACGCAATATGAGGCACATGAGGACAACATATTTTCACAAGAAATAAAAACAAAAGAAAACAAACGCAAAATGCAACAAAAAAAACACGACCGCACGCACACTCGCATGCATACACACACAAACACACACACAACAAACACACGCAATCCCATACACACAATCACAAGTAAACAAAAACATAAATAAACGTACATGAAAAAAAAACTTTTTTAAAACATGCCAAAAGCGGAGAAGCTCATTACGAATGAGAAATAATAATAATCGAAAAATTCCTTAAATAACGATAATAAACATATAAATCCGTACATGAACCACAATAAACTGAAGCGATCAACATAAAATTGCCGATCAGTAAGTCCTATCGAAACCAAATATAGAACTTATTCGGTAATTAGAACTAAGATAATGCCATCAAATTGCATAGCAACGGAGTTGTAAAACAATACGATACACATAGTATAATCATATAAACAAATCATAATGTAATGATGAAGACAGTTACATTAAGGAATCCAAATAATTATGAACATCTACAAAACATACTTAAATTATTTATTTTCCATATGGTTAATTATCATTTGAATGACAAATGAGCATACAGATTGTCACAGGAACAAACACTAATTGACATTTGCAAAAATTTAGAATAGAAATCGGAGAATCGCATCCTGACTTAACTTTGAAAAACATAATAAAGATCAAGTAATATAACACTGAACACAGAATATAGCTAACATACTTTCTATAAAAGTTCATGATTTTCTTAATAATACGTAAGGGGTATTACGATTACACAACGGAGAAAGATGGTAATTTATTTAAGTTAAATAATTCATAAAGACCTAGGTCACAATAAATAGGAGCTTTAATCTTATGCAAAACAGTACTTATATGATTAATTAACGTGTAAATTCTTTACTTTTAAACCACAAAATGAAAAAAAGCTACTTTTTAGAGCTAGTGCATCTTGTGTATTCATAAGTGCACTAAATGTTTGCATATCAGGTCGCAGCCAATACTTTTTATTAATATATTTCTTTCTTAAGTCAGTTAATAAAGAACATTCAAAAATAAAATGATATTCGTCATCATTTGTTTGACAATTAGTACATTTTCTTTCATTATATGGAATAGCAATAGGTTTATGCCAGCGGCCAGATTCAACTATTAATCGATGGGATGATACTCTGAGTTTAGAGAGAGCAATACGGTGGTTTTCATTGGAGATCCTTGTAAGGTACATTTTTAAATCATTGTTTATATTAAGATGCCTATTAAACAAAGCTCTACTAGACATAGACTTATAAACATGCCATATTTGCTGGTATCACCATAACATAACTCCAGTGAATCTACTTGAGCAATAGTAAATTTAAAACGAACCTGATCGAGTAAAGGATACTGGATGGACACAAGCATAGGGAAAGCACATTGTAAAACAAGACTCGGCGAATTGTTTAACATCCCCTACCTGTATGTCTTTGGAGAATTATAGTCGTACACATCGTCCTTTGCCAAATATTGGACCCTGGAACCGTTCCTGATCAACTCTGTTATCTGTGCCTTGCCTGGAAGAATTCACATTGACCCGACTTTGAAGGTAATTATGCATGTAATAAATGATCACAAACTTAAACAACAAGTAGAAATAGCCTACTCCAACCCTATCAGTTAAAGAGAACCCGTTAAAAAGCCCAAGGTAAAAAAGGGACAAATGTCACAAAAAGCCACAGAACTTTATGTACGACACACAATAGATTTGACTAAATGCGTGTTTAGTAAGTTTACCATTGGGTGTTAGACTATTTTATATAAATTAAAAATTGGACACGACCATTAGATAACTATACATTTACATTAACAATGAAATGATATAATAGTACCGTAATCAATCACATTGTCCACCAAAAAATTAGCAATTTCAATAAGTATAAGCATTTTCATACAATCGAAGTTATTCTGATGGAAGCATCCAGTGAACCAAAAGAAAATTCTCTCATAAATATATTTTTAATTCAATAAGTACTAACATTCTTTTACAAACTTATTTTATGCTTTCCGGTGGTTTATAGAGAAATATCAGAGTATTAAAACTGATAATTCACTACTTTTTAACTGTGAAATGGAGTAATTCTTTTGACGTAATGACGTCATTATTCCAGCGGAATTCTCCAGTTCAACTCTTTTACAATGTTAATAAACGGTGAAAAAAAACATTTAATGGAAAGAAAATGTGTTGGATTCGGTGAAATATCGATTTTAATTCACTCATAGACAAAATATTTTTTCTATCATCACCCGTGAATTAAAATCGATCTTCCACCAAATCCAACATATATTCCTATTTACTCTGAGTAAATATTCTGTGTGCCTTACCCAGAGAACCAAAAGAAGTTTCTCTAATTAATATACCTATCAGATGCATGTGGTTGTTTGCTGAAGTCACGTGAATGTTGTCAGTCATAAGTTGTCTGCTACACGTTTCTGGCAAGGTGCCAACTACCACGTGACCATTGGAAAAGGGTGGGATTAGAAAATATGCCTGACCAATCGTCAGCACGCCCGCGTTGTAGGGGCGGAGCTTTTCGGTCATGTAGAATATGTAACCTGAACTGTCATTGTATGTGGACATTAACATCGGATTATTCCAGTGGAGCTGCAAGAAAAAAAAATCTGAATAATAAAATATCAGTGGATGTGTTGCCTATTTATATGATATATTTAATGCATGCGGTAAGATATGTTCCAGATTGTTTCATATCATGAACAAACTGCTATGTGCAAAAAGTAAAATTGACTTTTATATCGGTGTATTGGATTAATAACGTACGGCTATTGAAATGTATTAATTCAATATATGTCTAGAACGAAATTTATGAACAAGTGAATGAGGCTGTTTAAACAGTTTAACGAGTTAAATCGCGTGGAAGTCTTAACTTCATTTGACCTTTAACCGAAAGTAAAAAGCCACAAAAGTAGTCCGCTGCGTTCATGAAGTAGCAATTTAAAGGCTGGTAGGCATGTAAAGCACAAGTTTACATGACACCCAGAGTTTCCTTTTATAAAATCATTTAACATTTAAATAAAAAGGGCTACTATGCCTTTAAATCGAAAAGTGGATATTTTATGTTGGCTTCCAGTAAAGATGTGTACCTCGATGATAGCATATTTCATCCCACGCGCTGCTCCGACCAAAAACCCCATGTTTTCGTTGAAACACTGTCCTGTGCCGCCCGCTCCCCACAGGGAAATAATTTCCGAACACTGAGTCTTCATTCTGCCACATTCCGCCGGTTTGTCTAGCGGTCCTGGGGCGGTTTCTGTGAGAAATGGAAGAAGGTTTCTATCCTGAACAAACATAGATCCATTTGAACATGCGACAAAACCTGAACAGAAAAACGTGCCGCATGTACAACTATATACGTTAAGTCGAATATATTTAGGAGTATTTACAGGAACTGTCGAACAGAGAAACACTGACGCAACATAAAACTTATCATTCGTGTAAGTTTACATTACTTCATAACTATAATTGTTAAAGAGACCGAAACCAAAGTAAAGGCTGAACCATAACTGACAACATCCGAAAAACCTGTAACTATATTATAATCATTAAATCATCTCTTTTATATCTACGTTGATAATATCTATTTCCTTCAATGTGTAAATTATTATAGAGCCACTTAATAAACATTGAAGCGTTATATCGCATATGCAAGAGTTAACACGTACCTACACCGGGACAACCGTAAATGACCACGTGATGCATGACGTCAATATTGTCGATGATTGGTTCACTGGCGATCATGTGATACGCCTTGTCAACCGGAAGTTTGATGTTCATACACATGTACGTGGTTTCCTTGGCCGGAACGGCAGTTTTCGGGAATCTGTATTCGAACTTCACCGCGTCTGTGGGAACAGAAATATCGGTAGGGTTGATACTGTACTAGTTATGACGTCATTTGTATTGGTGCAAAACTAACGTCATAATATTGACTCTGTAGCGTAAAATCACAGTGTTGAAACCAAGCTTATCTATCAAGCAATTTATGAAAATATTACAGATTCAACATCTTTAAAGTTCATACCGGCATTATGGATGGCGGGGCACACAAATTCTCCTGTGTTTTGACAATCCACAAAGGCATTCTTTCCGGCGCATTGACTGCTTCCAATCGGTTCACACACTCCTATTTAAGAATGAATATTCAATTCTATTTAAATTGGCTATATCTTACATAAAATGCTAAATGCATCATACAATTATATCATATGGAAAATTGTCCAAAGTTATCCACAAACTGACTTCATTTTCTAGCTTGTGAAACCAAAGTTCATTTTATGCTGTATTACCGTTCATACAATGCAAAAAAAGAACACTAATTTAATCAAATGATTAAGATACTAAAACACTGGACACTGATTGCGTTGGTGTTGGCCTCTTTTCTTGGAATTGAAATCAAGATAGAATGCATGCCATAGAAAAAGCAAATCAAGGTGCCCACTGGTTTGTACCTTACCCGGATGCGTAATCCCAGTTGTAACCTGAGGGGTCGCTCCCTTCATCCAGCCGCAGTTAGGGTCCCCCAATTCTTCTCCGTTCGTCCGTCCGTCTCCGTCCGAGTCCTTCCGGCAAAATGCGGCGTCCCAAACCTAACATGAAACGAGAAACAAAATATATCTTTGAAATACGATATTGGGCGTAAATTGTTTAAACATGAGAGTTAAAAACAGCTTAAGGCAAAGATATGTTAATCGACAGTGGTTTTGATTTTCAAACTACCTCAGAATCGAATTAGTAGAAACTGTAGAAGAAGTAGCATTAGTAGAGTCAGGATACCCAGAACGAGTCATACTAGTGGGTGTAAAAGTAAACCAATAGAAGTGATGTTAACAGCAGTAGTGAATGAAGTAGTAGTACAATAGAAGTACATGAAGTAATGTAAACAGTGGTAGAATGTTTAATACTGGTACAATAGAAGTAGTGATGTGAAATTGTAGTAGTAGCTGTAACAGTAGTTACAAAAGACGAAGTGGTGTTAAAAATAGTAATAGGTGTAATACTAGTACAAAAGTAGTTGTGATGAGACCAGTAGTAGAACGTACAATACTAGTGCAAAAGAAGCAGAAATGTTGACAGTGTGAGATGGTGTGGTTGTGATAGTGGTTTCGTTGGTAGTAGTTGATGTGTTGGTAATAATTGAAGCGGTAGTAGTTGTGGTGATGCTGTTGGTGGTGGTGTTGGTGGTGGTGGTGGTGGATGTGGTACTGATGATGGAGGTTGCGTTGTTGGCATTAGAAGTACCTGTTTGTTCACTCCGAAGTCCACTCCAAACGGATTTCTGGTGCCCGCACCCCCGGGATTTTCATGCCCGACCCCATCCCATTTCTTACTGCTGTCACAAGGGTGGGTTACATTGTGCCCGTTGGGAATGTTGTCCCTGTAGTTAGGGTAAGCGTGGAGACGTGCCGCAACAACGGCAATAATTGCTAACCTGAAGAGACCAGTTGATATACGTTTGTTTAAACACTGTATTGACTTTAACCTTCTGCGCGTGTTCAAATATTTGAAATATGGATATATATTTCGCATTGACAATGGCAATACATGCTTACCTGAAGAGACCGGTAAATATAAGTTTGTTTATAACTGTTTTGACTTAAACCTTCAAAGCGTGTTTAACTATTTGAAATATGAATACATATTTCGCATTGAAAGGTATATAATTAATATATTAACGAATCAATGATTCGCATGTTGACTATGTTATTGTCAGTTAGAAGGTGCTAATTCAAATATATACAAATGTAAATACGCCAAGAGGGTTTAAGGGATTTGTTCACATATATTCTATGCTTATTTTATTGTATTACAATGTTTACTTCCGTCATTTAATCGACGGCATTGTAATTTAAATGGAAATTTTGAGAAACTGTGAACATATGCCTTTAAGGTTTATTGAAAAGTATTCAAGTTAAATACATTAACATAATAATACTGTCTACATGTATAATGCAAATGCACTTGAGAAACAGTTCACACATGAACGAGTCCATATAGGTTGATTAAAATTGGAGCCAAATATATCGAGAGTATAAACAGTGCCGTGCGATTCAATGAACGGTTTACTAATAATACGTTGTCGTCAATAATACCATATTTATTTAAATAAACGCGCCCGGGCTCAATGCAAATCAGGAAAGGGCGCGTTTATACTATAGCCACTCATTTCTTGCGCCCATTTATGGGAGGGGTGCGGCGTTATATAATATGCATGGAAAATGTTCATAGGGTTGAAAAAAGAGGGTTGGGTTTTGAGAAGGACTTCTACTAATTTTGCCGGGCGTTTCTGTTTTTGATGTATATATCATACAGTAAAATGTATGATTGATTAATGTTTATTTCTTACTCGGGATCTTTCGGTGAATTTTAGGATATTTCGTTATTTATTCCGTACTCTGAATGTTACTCTTATTTATTTATTAAATGTTATTCTTATTGCTTCGTTCAGCGCTAATTATTAAATATATTCCTTGCCTGGTCGTTGATGATATTAATTCAAAACCAACGATCTTGTCTAAGGTAGTCAAAAGTTTATTTTCTGCATGACAAGATGACTTTTTATAATAATATATATTTTACATAGTGTTCATATGAATATGCATGCATAGTTTATAAAAGTATCTTATGTAAAATTTGTAATAAAACATTTCCACATTAATTTCCATTAACTTAAATAACTAACAATAATAAGCATATCTTTTAGTACCTGGTATATAATTAAAGTCCGCTATCTAGTAATTATAAATTGTACGTAATTGTTTACATACCAAATAATCCTTTAGAATTAACAATATAATATCATCAATTATTATAATAAAATCCAAATACACTTGATATTATTTCTAAACTATAAACTGCCGCACTTAGTAAAATAATACAAACAACAAATAAATATCCACAATTTAGATAACTACATATACCAATACCTGCAAGACAAGATGACTTAGAACAGCAAGTCATAGCATTAAATAACAGTATTTGGATCTTTGATCGTGATAAATCGACAATCTCCGGAATATCCGTAAGATAGTTCTTTTGTGTGTTATTAATATGTTTGCCCTTTTATGGCAACTTATTTTGACCTTTTTCCTGGTTTACGTCATACTTAAGCACTATTATTAATACTATTGGTATTGGAAACATGTGTTTCACTGACCTCAAAACGTTTACAGTTAGAGTTCGTTAAACCCGAACGAATTCCTGTCTTAAACCTATTTGCAAGAAAGAGACTGTTTTTTTCCCAAAATAAATCTTTACAGGTTATCTTTCGATTGAGTTTTATTGTTTGTACTTGTAAACCATCTGTTATTCTCATATGATTAAGTTATTTATAAAGTATGCTTATTATAAAATAAAATTAACAATAACTAATATAAATATATATGAATGAATCCATGAAGTAAGTATTATGTTTTCTTAAGGGATTGCATATATATATATATATATATATATATATATATATATTAAATGAGACAACAAATAAATGTGAGGTAGAAAAATTGAGAGGTTATACCTGGTATGCATAATGCACGCCATTTGTGTTATGTTTTTAGTTTTAAATACTACAAGACCATTTTTATTAGGATATTTGCGGTATTTGAGTCTATACATGTAGCAAATGTTAAAATGCGGAGGAAACCGGTTATAAATGCAGAACAGAAAATATAATTGTTGTCTACAATTTGATTTTAATCTATCTTAGAACGTGTGTTTTCATTTATAATTAACTGGTTATTGATACATAAAAATCAACCTTTCGCGAGTCATTGTGCATAAACTTGTCAAACATTCGTTACTTTATTATCGGTCCTTTGTATATAAAGTGGGCAGTAAGTACTTCAATAATTTCACTGAAAATGTGTGTATTAAAAATATCTGAATTACAATTGGACAAGATTAAAACATATACAACTGTCATTTTTATTAACAAAAAACCCTTAAAACTCGAATATAAAAATACCAACATAAAATAGAAAATTTCTATTAAATTAAATAATCTGTTTGGGGTTTATAACTATTTCAAACCGTTTTTAACATAATAAACAGTTTAATAATATGTCAAAACACCAAATTTGTCCGATTTTACATTAAAAGTAACAACAACTATATAGCCAGAGATTTAAACTCTTTTTCTGGTCATTTAACTGCTCGTATTGAAGCAAATTCAACAGGTGTGATGAACGAAAATACGAGATTTAAAATATTAATTGCAACCATTTAAAATAGCAAAATACCCTCTTTTACAAAAAGATTTAAATATGCATAAGGTTCGTACACAATAAATCCGTAATATTATGCAAGATATATAGAAGAAAAATGTACAAATATTTACCTCAGCAACATAGTTTCCAATATTTGTTAATACATGTAAGTACAGTAATACTGTGCGACAGACTTTAAACACTGGGCAGGTTTCCAGCAGTACTGTACGACAGCCTTTATACACTGAGCAGGTTTCATTCGGCTGCGATGTCGTCCAACCGTGACATGGGAATTTCTTTCTTAAGTGCACTAACAAGGACACGAGAACCATACAAAACGGAAACTCAATACCCGTAGATCTTGAAACGTGAAACAGAATCAAAATATGAAACAAGTATTAAAGGCACGTGTGTAGGTAGTTGTTACTGAAAAACGGATATACTTTTTTAATATTACAGACTTACTATAAAGTCATCCAAACGTATGAGCATTTGTTAAAACAAAATATTTTACAGAAAAGAAAAGCAGATGTTATTATATTATAAAATTATCCAAAAAAATATCAAATAAGCATTGGTAGTATATAGTATATTTCAGGATAGCAAATATTAATATTCTAAGTTTGTTAGTCTAAATTAATTCATCATACTAAGCCATCAAAAATAAGGAATATAGGTATCATATGATATATGTTCAGATACATTTAAACCATATTAACATGCTGATTCAAACACACATTTTTCGAATAGGAATATTATTTATACTGGATAATGGAAAAGAGTGAATGCATTCTGAAATAAACATTAAGTAATGGGCCTGTTTGCATGGGCCTTTTTATGTTCACATTACGTCAGAACTGATCCAGTATAACATAAGAAATGTTAATATTGTGTTTCAGTAGGCATTTCTGATAATTAATAAAAAAAAAAAAAAAATCAAATATATGAATATGATGGACACAAGTGTAAGAGTGTGTAGGCATGTAGCTCGGCTCATCAAGGTGATAACCGCCTGCTCTAACTACGGTGCTTTATTCATTTGCTCTTTGATTAACTTTTCATTTTGAACGTATTGAGTGTTAGATAGGTTACTCCGGAAGAAGAATCGATTGAAATTACGCTTAACATTGCAATATCCCAACAACAACCATAGGTATAAACTGTTGAAAAGCGTCTTGAGACACTCATGACATTTACTTATATTTTACTTAAAATAATGCGTAGAAATTATTAAACCAGAATTTTTGAAAATGCAATAACAGGTCAACAATGTTATTGTAGAAACTGTTATTTCATAGTATCCTGTTTTCTTCAGTTTGACAAATAAAATAAGATAACTTACAAATCTATAATGTATTGAATGATCTTAACTTATTGTAATAGCAAGACAAAAAGTTTACTAAAATGAAGCCCTACGCGGTATTCGAAATTTGAACCTCTGAAAGCAAAAGACACAGCGAAACCACTGCGTAACGAAGGCTTTAATCTGAAAGCGAAACATAAACGCTATCTCAGTACTCAATGCATTTTCCTTTTTGCTATATTATTTACCGATCTTGAATGATGATTATCCATTAATGAACCAATATTTTAAACTTTTTATGGTCAGGAGCGTTATTTCGCTTATTTTAATATAATGCGTATATTCTTTCTGGAATCTATGTCAATACATTTTAAAATCGACACCTAACCACATTGTGAACAAGTGCCTTTAAAGTGTGATTCTATGATTTACGTAACGATTTAAAATTGAGGACGGCACACGGGACAGGTATCGGTTATAAAATAGGACGCTTACAAAAAGTCCGTAGGCCTATTTAAATGTTATATTTAGCATTCAATCCACACTTCTGTCACGAAAGATTGAACGATTGGTCACTGCATAAATAGTATTGAGAACGCTGCAAAGCTGACGCGATTACAATCCTTTCAAAATCACATACCGTATCAAGCGTCCTTACTGAACTAAAACCTACCATCGGTGGATAAAACTTAACAATGGTATTTACATAACGCTTATATCGGTTATAAGAAAGGACTCTTTATATCGGTTATAAGAAAGGACTCTTATAGAATGCCCCTCGGCTAATTTAAATTATAAATAAAGTATTTAAACCACACTACTGTCACGACAAATTTACCGATCGGTTAAGTCTTAAATGATGTAATAGACATATCCAGGATGGAGCAAGGTACAGAGATGAAACATTTACAATCCTTTCAAAATCATTATAATAATAATGTTCATGTTAAAGATTAAAGATAGTATTATATAATACATGTATGATGCATGTATACAATTAAACACCTCAAACACAATACTATTAATTTAGTATTCTGTTTAGGAATGCAAACGGATTTGTGAGTTATAAATATTGTGTTTATTTTAGGTAAAGAACATCAGTACTATTATTCTGTTTTAACAACAAGCTTCGAACCACCGACGATAATCAGGAAAGGATTGAGTTTGATCATGCCCTGCAATGTTTGCATAAATGAAGTATAGAAAACGCTACCCGCAGCGGCCGCTATATACACCATTAAGTACACAAGACCTAACCCAGCATGGTAAACTGCATTTAAAAAAGTGTGATCGACCCAGCCAGCGTGTTCACGATCTGCAGTCAACTGTTAACAAACCCCGCCGAAATTGTAAAGACTGCTTGTGAATTCGTCCTTGTATAGTGTTATTCGAAACCATGAATCTGAGCGAAAATGAAAAAGTTTAAAGCGACTATGGTAGAGGGTTCACATGGTGCAAATCATAGTCAGACAGTTTTAAAACTGCATACAGTTACAATAACATTATATGTTATCAAGGACAAAACCTTACTATATGTCCCAATATTAGCTAGTGCGCTACCACTGTGCCACTTAGGATTTCAATGGCGAGTTATAGACGTTATCTTAGTATAGTACTTCATTTCGAAACTATCGAAACAACGCATAACAAACGCTTATTATTTAACCGATTTCGAATGATGATTGTCCATCAATGAACCTCAAAAATATATCAGTTAGTCGTGTTTTTTTTTGCTTCTTCAAACATAGTATGTGTATAAATAAATAAATATACATAAATAATAAATCTAAACCCATTTATGCCTACAGTCTAGAACAAAGGCCTTGGCAAACAACGTAGACCCAGATGAGATGCGGCGTCTCATCAGGGTCTGCGCTGTTTGCTTAAAGGAATTTCTGTAAGAAATATTCTAAATATAGGAATAAATATACTTGACATCCCTAATTTTGGAAATAAATTGATCCAATTTAGAAGGATGCGAGAGTCCACTAGTCATAAATCGGTTAAAGCCATATGTTCACAGTTTGTCAAAAGTTACATTTTTATTAAAATGTCGTCGATTCAATGACGGAAGTAAACATTGTAATATATACCGTTTTGTATCGAAATATCATTGTTCAGTTTGGTCCAATGATGCTAGTTTCATTTAAATAAGAATGCTTGATATGGTGTGTGATTGTAAAGGATTGTTGATGTTTCATCTCTGAACCTTGCTCCATCCTGGATACGTCTATTACACAATTTAAGCCTAAACCGATCGGTCAATCTGTCGTGACAGTGGTGTGGTTTAAAAACTTAATATAGAATTAAAATAAGCCGAAGAGCATTCTATAAGAGGTCTTTTTATAACCTATGTAAGCGTTATGTAAATACCATTGTTCAATTTTATCCATCGATGGTAGTTTCAGTTAAATAAGAACGCTTGATACGGTATACGATTTTGAAAGGATTGTTAACTTGTCGGCTTTGTAGCGTGTTCGATACTATGTAAATCTTTTGTGACATTTGTGTGGATTAAATGCTAAATATAACATTTAAATAAGCCTAGGGACATGCTATAAGCGTCCGTTGTTATATCCGAAACCTGTTCCATGTGCCGTCCTCAATTTTAAACCGTTATGTAAGTCATAGAATCACACGTTCAAGGCACGTATTTACAATTTGGTTAAGTGCCGATTTTAAAATGTATGCACATATATTCCAAAAATAATGTAAATAAGCGAAATAACGCTCATGACCATAAAAAAGTTTTAAATATTGGTTCATTAATAAATAATCATCATTCAAAATTGGTAAAATAATAAAGCATTTGTAACACTTTTCCTCAATAATTTTGAAAAGGAATTGAACACTGAGATAGCGTTTATGTTTCGCTTTTTTAGATTAAAGCCTTCTTGACGCAGTGGTTTCGCTTTGGCTTTTGCTTTCAGAGGTTCAAATTTCGAATCCCGCGTAGGGCATCATTTTAGTAAACCTTTTTTCTTGCTATCACAATAAGTTAAGATCATTCAATACATTATAGATTTGTAAGTTATCTTATTGTGTGTCAAACTCAAGAAAACCAGGAAACTATGAAATAGCAGTTACTGAAATAACATTCTTGACCTGTTATTACATTTTCAAAACTTCTGGTTTAATAATTGCTACGCATTATTTTAAGTAAAATGAAAGTAAATTTCATAAGTGTCTCGAGACGCTTTTCAACAGTTTATAACTATGGTTGTTGTTGGGATATTGCAATGTTAGCGTAATTTTAATCGATTCTTCTTCCGGAGTAACCTATCTAACACACAATACTTTCAAAATGACAAGTTCATTAAAGAGACAACGAATATAGCGTCGTGGTGAGAGCAGCGGCTTTAATGCATTAGCCTACACACTTACAGTTTTGTCCATCATATTCATATAGTTGCAATACAGTTCAAATTATAGATGAATCAATCGATGCACGTTAATGAAAATAAATATTCCTTTACGTTCAATAAGTTATACGAATACTTTTCGGCCATAACAAAGCAATCATTCCGTGCCGAATGAGCCTTAAATCTAAATAATGAAATATCATCCGCATCGAGTTTACAAGATAAAATGTGTGTGGAACAAAATACATACTTGAAACAGCAAACCAATTTTATTTCATTTCTGTTTGTAAAAAAACACCAAGCCTTATATAATTTGATATTTTTTTAAATGTCATATTTTAGCAACAAAAAGTGTAATATATAGAAAATATGAGGTCTACTTCTAATTGAATTGAAAATAGTGCGTACGTTATTATGAAACATTTAACCGAATGTAGAGTTCCTTTGTATAGATGTATTAATAGATTTTAACATTTCTTAACAAAATCCATTAGGGGTCACTAAAATGGTTCCATTCCAATTTAATCGCCAACAGGCAGGTATATGAAACAAAATTGCGAACAAAGCAATTACCAAAGTAATACCAAACTTTACCTATTACTACCAAAGTAATAAGAAAACAAAAGCTTAATAATAAGTTCAAATACGAATTTAATAATAATGAGCACGAATTAAACTTGTAATTACCCGATTAAAACATGTTTTGAAAAGATCCTTAGGGTCACCGGAACAGGTACTTGAATGATAATATGTGGCTTTTTCTGAGATTTTTGGTCAAAATGGGGTACATGGACAAAATTGAGTTATTCACGTTTTCAGAATCTTCAATGTATGTGGAACACAGAAAAATAACGATGGTTGCAAAATTTCTAAATTTAATGTGAAAACGGCTGATTTAGAAATGCCTACTAAAACACAAAATACACATTTCTTATATTATAATTGATCAATTCTTACGTCGTAATGTAAACATGAAAAGGGCATGACACATGCCCCTTACGTAGTGTTTACCTCCGGATGAATTCACTTTTTTCCATTATCCAGTATAAAAAGTGTTCCTATTCGAAAAATGTGTGTTTGAATCAACTAGTTAATATTGTTTAAATTATCTAAAAATAAATCATATGACACCTATATTTATAATTCATAAGATCTAAATAAGATACATATATGTACACTTACAAACTTAGAATATTTTTGGAATATACTATTTTCACAAATGCTCATTTTATATTATTTCAGTTCGCTTTATTGTCAGTCTTTATAATAAAATATAACAATTTCTATTCTTTAATATTTAGCTTTCACAAATGTTCATACGTTTGAATAACTTTTTAGTAAGTCTGTTATTGTATAAGTATATCCGTTTTAAAAAAACTGCCACCTACATGAGTGCCTTTAATACTTGTTTCACGTTATCTTTCTTGTTCACGTTTCAAGAGATGGTGCAACGCCGAGCCGCAAGGACCAGCAGTGTTACTGCTATGCTCCAGCAACTAGGGTGGCCATCTCTCCACGAGCGCAGAGCCCATGCAAAGGTTACCATGATTTACCGCATCGTCAACGGCCTTGTTGAAGTCCCTACATCCAATCTCACTGCCATCAGCTCCGCAAGAGGTCATGGACTCCACTATCTGGTACCATTTGCTAGAACTCAGTGCTACCAAAAATCCTTCTACCCAGACACCATTCGCCTCTGGAACAGCCTTCCCCAGTCAGTAGTCAGCTGCGCAATCATCGACAGCTTCAAGACGGAAGTGCTACCAGTGACCCTTCGATAGACAGTACTTGGCGTGTTTTTACCTGCACTTTACTTAGACTTTTTTTTTCTTATTTTATTTTCAATCACTTCAACTCTACATAGACACATCTTGCACCGCAATGCGCTAGTACGAGTATACACCGAAAACGGTTTGTACTGTATTGGAAGAAGAAGAACAAGAAGAAGAGCTACGGGTATTGATTTTCGGATTTCTATAGACCAATTCATTGTTATTGTTTTGATTCCGAATTTTCGCGCATGCGCGATGCGCTGGTAGGCAAAAGCACTGGGTACAGTTACGATAAACATTATGTCATATAGATAACGGCACGTGTTTAGTCAATTAATCGAAAACAATAACAACAACATGATAACACTTAAATAATATTAAAAATATTGCATATTTAATGCCAATATTGTTGAATTATTACATGTATACATGTATTCGCATCTATAAAAAATACTCGTTAGTCATTAGCATCAAAGTAAAGGTGGTCTGAAGACTAAACACCGACAATTTCACAAAACAAAGCTATGCATTTGCCGTTTATTTCTTGCAGAAGAACTTCAGTAAAATACAAAAAATAATAATGCATTCCATTATATAATTATATGAGTATGCTAGGGTGATAAAAAAAATATGAGTGATAGAAAAGGGGTGCATTGAAATCTAACATACCGGTACAACAAAGCCCTATTAAAAGCGAAGTGCATGACAGTATTTAAATGCAATGATCATTCTCTTTTAAATTGGATGATTTTTTGTTACAGTGAATAACACTATAGAAAAATTGTAAGATACAACTAAAAAAACACAACTTCACATGATGCAAATTAAGCTGTGAATTCATGTACATTGAAATTTCTATACTAGTGAATACGAGTGACAAATATCTTACATTTTATAATTTATATCTATATTGCTTTTATTTTTAGTAAATATTACTTACCCCCCTAGTTAAACGTAATTTTTTATTATTATGATGTCGTTTGTGCATTGCCGCAACATTCAATCTTCAAACGGAATGACGTAGTTTTAATTAACCGGTATCCGCCAAATACGTTTAATGAGTATATGTACATTTTCCAAATATTAAATACTTTTTTTTATAAATTACCGGTAAACGGGCTTTTATCTTCACGGCGTACATTTTCTGTTAATATACTTGACAAATTACTTTGTTCTAAAGATGTAGCATAT
Organism: Dreissena rostriformis; assembly: GCA_007657795.1. Lineage (NCBI taxonomy): Eukaryota > Metazoa > Mollusca > Bivalvia > Myida > Dreissenidae > Dreissena > Dreissena rostriformis. The sequence continues at coordinate 11,710 of VMBQ01004288.1, read as the reverse complement.
CTAATTGAACAGTTAAGTACTTTGGCGGCATATATTACTCAACCTCAAATAACTGCTCAATACTACCAGAAAGAGAAGACATGGTGGTATCATCAATTGTGTTTAATGACCAGACTTTCATATACCACCTATGTCCCTGCTGTAGATTATGACACTTGGTTGTTAGTTAAGTATGGACAATATCTGATCAAAACGAGATAATCGGCTTGTGCCGAACAAAAGGGGCAATTAAACACCGGAATTCAAAGGCTTACGCGATTTTAAGATTGATGCAAACAATCAAATCGAATAAATTAATGACATATTATGTTTAAAAATACACAAAACCAGTATATATGTTGTCTTTTTCCCGATATTAGTTATGGTACATAGCATCTATAAAGACTATGGTTGCTGTGAAAATATGTTTAAAACAGTGTCAATTTCGAACATGATTTAAAGGTTAACTAATACGGAACTGCATTACACAAGTACATAAAGATATGGGCGACAAACACACACACACAATATATATATATATATAAAAAGGGAAAAAGTGTATATATGTTGCTTTCGTCTGAGGGTGACTAGATTGCACGGCGACTATCACAAAACTGTCCTCTGCCCCCAGTGCAACATTCATAACACGTTTGAACATCTTTTCTTTATATGCCCTGAACAGGCTGAACAGAGACTAGAACTAAGTGCAGGGGTAATAGCGGCTTACAAAAACACACTTATCATTAATCGCGACTCACTGTTGATGCCTCCCAGCGGAATCGCTCCTGTTGTGCGGATGCACTTGCTTATATTATTACGCGACACGGGATACTTAGATAAAATATAATATGCCGTGGGACTATTAGAGGTGTGTATGAACAACAACGCTTATCGACAGCTATATAATGATCTTATAATATTTAAACTGTTAACGGCAATCTTATATACTATTTACAACGAATGAGCTTTTTTACCATGTGATGGTCATCAATTCAGGTTTATAACTTTAAATTAATCATAACAAACGAAATTGTCTCTCGTATATGTTGACTCTTCATATATCCAAACCAAGAACAAAAAAGATAAATACTAACGATAATACATTTAATATTCCACCAATATCTTACAAAAGAAACATCGCTCCACTCAGGTTTATACTAATTGGAGACCTTCAACGCTTAATAATTACCTCCCTTGCAATAGAAAATAAATAAGAAAATCTTTATTCAACCAATAAGGAGAGCCTAAATATTTCTTTCTGTGAATATCTTTTTTGGCGGAAATCAACTCGACATTTTAACTCTATCTCAACATAACTTATGCTTTAAGAGCTTTACAAATCCTTTGTTAAAAAAGGCGATCTTACGTTTATAAATTACATCCCCTAACCTTATAAGCGCATTAGTGGGTGCACAGCGAGAATATCTATATAAACAGTCCATGACACAGTTCCCACGGCTTATTATTAAGGATGTCAACAGAAAAGGTTTCAAATATCGTATACGCCTAGAGAATCTCAAGTAATGCACTATATTTATGACATGTTACTATTACTAATAGTATGCTGATGCCATTGTTCTACTGCTTATTTTTAGTACTTTGCTTTTACACTCCCATTAGTCGCAACTAACAGTTTGCTAAAAATGAAAAGATGCACAAGTTTGTCACAAGTTACGACCGTTACCCGCAAAGCGCTGATACGAACCGCGAGCCTATGCCACTCGTTACCCAAGGACTCAAATGATATAAAGACAGCAGGGACGTAATATAATGTCAATAAACTCATATATCTGTAGGTAGTTAATAACAATGATTAACAGTAAACAAGGCAAAGACGAGGGAGCTGTCTATGACGAACGTCCGCAGTTTCCCTCGTCGGCGCTATAATATTTTATAGGAAAAATACATCAATAAATAAATAGATACAGAATAATGTAAATAAACCCATATACCTGGATAAGGATATACGAACCAATGTCTACCACTAAACCAGGCAAAGAAGAGGGACTGTCTATGACGAACGTCCGCAGCTCCCTCGTCTGCGCTATAATATATATATGAAAATTACATCAATAAATAAACAGATAAAGAATAATAACACTTAAAACGACGGAAGGGTACGTCCCCTCCCCTTTACATATTTCACTCGGCCCCTTTCGACCACTATGGAAGCTCTAACCCTTACTTTAGAACCATATAGCGCTATTGATACCAAACCCAGGGTTCCGCGAGAACCTCGTTTTCCTTCTCCTAAACTGTAATCAGCAACGACTACGACGGAAGGGGAAAAGCACACAGGCAACAAACTTCCACGCAGTATCGGAAGACACAGTAAGTGCGCACGTGGGCAAGACTTACCTTCCCTCAGTGCAACCCCTATATGTGTAAATAATGTTGTAATTCAATATGAATAGTTTACATTTTTCCCATATGTACAATACTAAAACAGGCTGTGCTAGAGGGCGCGCCTGGCGAAAGGCCATGTCGTCCGTGCACTCTGGCTCCGTTGACATGACATACCCAACATGACAAAAAAGAAAAAAAATATGGTTACGGTATTTGTTGTTGTTGTTTCCCTACTGTAGTGTAGGTGATGTTTCCCGTAGTGTAGTGCAAACAGTGCAGTGTACCTGCTATATGACAGGTGTGTTAAACGAATAAGGTAGGAAATCCTAATTTACCCTTAAAAACCATAAAGATGTTCGTTTAACGTGTCATTATTCAGATCCTGCAATGTAGTCTTAAGGGGACATATAGCATGACCCTTGATTGTATCATCATCCAGGCCGGGATATAGCTGGTACAATGCACCTATTGACCTTTTTTCCTTGCATGTCTGTGCCTTATTACTTTTTATATTGACTTGTAACCTTTGTATTGCTAACCTGCATGTATTACCCTAGTCACTATGAGGGTCAGATCGAATTAGAAGTATGGTCAGCATTAACATCCCAGTTCTATTCCCCCCCGACCAAAATACACTAATACATAGAATTGCTGTCTGTGTAACCATAAGTAGTCTGAACAGTAATAAGAACGTGCGCGATCTCTCTCTGTCTCTCCCAAAAACAAGCCAATATAATCCCGCGACCTCTGTTAAAAAGAAAGGATGGCGCTTGATAATTGTCTCCCCAAGGAAGAAAGTTCAGAGCCAGAAATTGTACCCCCAACAAACTAGTCATCTCGGTCCAACCACACAAACTCAGCCCCTTTTCTACTATATTTAACTAAATGACCTTTCAAAACTAGTCTGACCCTTGCAACACCATTAAACACCTGACACTATCCAAAAGCACAACATAGAGAGCCCATGTGAATATACGCTAAGATACAAGGCAGAAGAGTAATATCTGTACTGATCTATTTTTATGTACTAACCAGTCCTCCGCGAGGGAAGTTAAACGAGGGTGCAGTGTATCGGTGCTCTACACCGGGCACTTAAAAGCATCAGGGGCGCCTCTGTAATCGGGGCGTCTTCTGTATCCCGCTCGAACCCCCACTAACACCTCTTTTGGGAGCACAAAAACCACACACAAGTTTGAGGAATAAATATTAATGCCAATAAGGATAATGGTAATCTAGGGGATAATAGGAATACTGCAAAATCATTACAATAAGAGGCAAACCACTAAATATCAAATATTGTCATATACTATTATTTCATAATTATAAAACCAGGCTAAAACAGTAACTAATAACAAAAAATTAAAAACAACATCACTGGAAGACCGTTGCTTGTTTGGGGCTGGCCTGCCTGGGACGCGGAGTGGATGTTTGGGAGGCGGGTGGGAATGAGCGATGGCGACTCAGGATGGGGGTTTGTCTGACTCCTTGGTCAATATTGGAGTGATCTGTTGTCACGGGCAGCGAGAGGGTGGATGAGGGAGCGGGTTTCGATTGCATCGGCGGTGGGAGGCTCGGCGCGGGGTCGTGTGGGCGGGCGGGTCGGGCCTGGCTCGGTCGGC